>JADBJO010008151.1:0-100598 GCA_016801955.1 Conus betulinus | reverse complement strand
TCCTGAGCATGTGGATGCATGACGAAAGGGGGCAGGGTGTTGGAGAAGGAGGGAAGTTTAGTGATTTCTCGAAAAAAAAAAAAAAAAAGAAAAATGTAACTTTGCTGATAAAGGGAGAAAAACATGTCAATCATTGAAAAGATCTTTAGGTGAAAGAAGTCAGCTGACTTTTGTGGAGAATAAATTTGTCCACGCTTTGTAAGCTTGTATTGTAACATCCAAAGATTATTGTTTTGCCCTAACTGACTTTAACCTAGGGCTGCATTTATTACAGGGTAGGATTGTCGTTCTTAAAGGGCAGGTCACTTCCTTTGTTTTGAATGTGAGCTGTGTTAAGAAAAAAATGGGTAAAAAGCTAAACACACTGGAAGTGAGTGTAGAGAGAGATTCGAGCAACAGCGCTGATAGAATGGAAAAGAGGCCGCCGACTGTCAGGCCCATTTAATACAGACATGAGTCTGTAACATGCTAACGTATGTATTTTGCTAGGGAGTGATTCAGACAGAGTAAGTATTTGATACAACTTTAAGGAACTATGAAAGTTCCAGTCTTTGTTTTCATGTTATCCATTTTGATCGTGAAATTGGGAATCGAAATTATTTTGTAAAAGTGTTTATTTTGGATTGCTGCTAACTGTGTGCAGTATAGTCATCATAGCTTATTCTGTTTTCTAGCTACGCCATTATGGTAGCAGTAGTAAAGTAGACGAGGCTGTGACTGGAGGGAGAATCGAGTGAGCTACGGGAACCATACCCCCCCCCCCCCCCCCCCCCCGCCAAAAGATGTCCCCCCAGAGACAGCCAGAGATAGACTGTCCCCAGAGGCGAAGTCGGAGATCGCCATAGAGTTATGCTCTGAGGAAACCCAGTGGAAAGGGTAGGTGGAAACATATGTACGGGTGTCCACCATAGACGTTCGTGATTGAATGAAGAGGAATGAAGGTACTGATATTTGTGATGAACTGACCCCAGGAGGAATAAAGCCAACTTTGACCTGTGAACACACGGAATAATAAACCCCACCAGTGCTGTGTATGAAAAATGGGAGAAGAGGAGATACTGGGGGAAATGAACTTTTAAAACCTGGTGTTTAGCGCCTTGTGATTTGTGTGGAGTTGGATGCATGTTGTGTAATGGAGTATTGGCTGTATTCATGCATGCATGTGTAAATATTTGTGCGTGAATCAGCAGCCTGACAGATGTGTCTCTGAGAGTATGGCTCAAATTTCCTGATAAACACTGCAGGTGTCAATATCTCTCAGGCTGGCTGACGCTGGGATACATTATGAAAATAGACGCATATTACAGCCCTGTCATACGGTCTCAGACTGCAATGGTACTCAATAGCATCATCTTTATCATATTCATCCTCATCAATTAGCATGGGAAAAAGTCTGAGAAGTTCTGTGGCTCTTCATGCCCAGCGCTCATGGTGACCTCAGTTTCGATCTTCTGTCCATGTTTGTGTTCTTGGTGAGTCCAGGTCGAGGTCGGCAAAACTGGTCATCTCACTGGGACTATGGTTGTATGACGTGGTGGCAACATTGGTAAGCTCACTGGATGGACTATGGTTGGATGGACAATGGTTGGATGGACTATGGTTGGATGGACTATGGCTGGATGGACTATGGGTGGATGGATAATGGTTGGATGGACTATGGCTGGATGACGTGGTGGCGCTTCCGATAGGACACGCTCATTCATGTTGGCTGTGCGACTTAGCAATTATGATTTTTAATACCGGGGCTTAGCAGGTGGTGTGCTGCGTTTGTTGGATCAGAACAGGCACCACTGAACACCACCAAAGCAGCAGTGCAGAATGCCTTTTGGTGGTTTGCTCTCTTGGCTGCTCACTATTGACTGCTCCCTGTGAATGCCATAGCTTAGGCTGCAGTAAGACAAGAATGGCATGGCTACTGATGGGAAGTCTGAATGACAGGTCGGAGACAAGACAGGGGATATGGGGGGGGGGGGGGGGGGGGGGGGGGTGAGGACAGTAACAATGAAGTAGTTCAGAGGATGAGACGACCAAAAATGTACGTGTAGCAAATACTATAAAAGACTGCCCAGAACAGACAATAGACAGGTTCTTTGTTTTTGAGAGAAAAAAAATGAACTAATAAAGCGATATTACCTACAACTGTTCATAGCCTGTTGTTTCACCTCCTTTAAGCATTCATATACATTTTAATTCATTTTTAAGATCATTAGTGGATATTAGTGTTCTAGACGTGTTGTTGTTGAATCTCATTATTGCAGAGGTACTTACAAACGCAAAACTTTCTCCACAAACGATAGAAATATCTTGCCGGAACGTTTACAACAAGGTCAGCAGAAATACATTAGGGTTTTAGCCCACCTTCAATTAATTCGTATGTGATAGAGATGGCACCATATTAAACATTGGTTTTTATATTCAAAACGAGGTGACTGAGGGCGGAAAAAGGAAACAAATTTGAAAACAAAATCGGTATTACTTCTGTTTGGTCTTGTAATCTGCTTGTCTGCGTCGTGCGGCGGAACTAAACATGTAATGTCTAAGATGTTCAATAAAAAGTGTGCATTTCATGATCTGTCATGAGAGGTCAATGTATGAATGTACCATTCGATTACCTGACAAAACTTTCTAATGATGCATCTTAATTATTCAAACTGTAACCTTGGACTTCCTTAGGTAATTATGGCATGTTAGATGCCATGTATGTAACGTACATTATTGGAGCACTGAACGGAACAGTGCTCAGTCCAACATAGAAATCAAACTTGCGGCTGCGACCCCACACCATTTCCTTCAGTGCCTCCATTTTCTCCAAGGAAGTGAACATCACCAAGTGACCCTCCATCCTTCTGCAGACCTCCCTGGCCTCGGTGTGAGCGAGTGGTGCGGTTGGTCTGACCAGTACATAGCAGTGGTCGTCCACCATGAAGCCGTCAGGGCCACAGGTCTGGTGCCAACAGTGTTCTTCATCTTCTCCCCCAGAGCACTGTACTCTAAGGTTACAGGCCAGGTGGGGCTGGAAGTGGGGCCAGTAAGGCACTGAGCAGTTCCACTGACCGTCCTCCAGCTTTTCTGGTGTGGACTGAATCTGCGGCAGCAACACACCATTACCACCACCACCACCACCCTCCCGAAAAAAGACTAATGTCACACAAAACTCTCTCTCTCTCTTCTCTCTCTCTCTCTCTCTCTCTCTCTCTCTCTCTCTCTCTCTCTCTGAATCGATCCACAGAGAGCAAAAGTTCATTCAAGTAGCAAGTTCAGTATTCAGTAATTGCAGAAGACTCCCACAAATCGACACTCAAAGCCTTCGCAAAACTAAAAGAAGTCCCCCTCTTAAACGCCTCTACACTGAGCATCTTCACATCACTCTTGCTCTCTTCCTTTTCTCAATGACTCATAGATCATCAAATCGAAAGTTCACGAAGCATAAGGCAGTACAGCCAATCAAAAATCATGGAGAATTCTAGAACGTTCAAGAATAATGACATAGCACTGCCGATTAGAAATTGTCTGGAAGAATTTAGAACCAGCATGTTTTACAAGTCAATAAAAATGCCCTTTAAAAATTCCTTGCCCTTTCTACCTTGTTCTAGTATTTTAAAAAGACCCCCTGAATCATTGTTCGATTTGTACACGTGTCATTTGGTTTAAGAAAGAAAACGGGCACAAGAAAGTGAAAACATACAAAGCAATAAACTCAAGACATGTAGATCTAATTCAACGGACGATGGTGGTAATCATGAAGGTAACAAGAACTAAAGTCAAACCGTTTGTAACGGTGTGTTTTTACCCTTCTCAAAATTTGTGCACCAACACCACGCTTCCTGTTGTCTACCTTACAACCAAGTACAACAAGCAAAAAACAATTTCAAGACAAAAAGCCCACACACAGGCGTGCACACACACACACACACACACACACACACACACACACACACACACACACACACATATATATATATATATATATATATATATATATATATATATATATATATATGCGTCAGATGAAATCATATGGGGAGAGTGGCATTTTTCTGGAAAGTGTTCTCTCTGGTTTGAAACGCTGGACGCTGCTCCACAAGCATAAAGGGCACAGAAGTCGATGCAGAACTTGCAAACATATGTATTGTAATAACAGTAATAGAACCTGGACCCTGATGCCTTCAATTTTCAAATACACAACGGAGCAAACTCCAGGATACGTATCAGGTAAAATACATAACTTTACAAGACGGATTTGCGTGTAAGAGGAAGGGGGCATAGGAAACGATCCTTCTCCAGTGAGTGCTGTACTAGTTTTCTTGTTCCACTGAAAGGTGGGTCAATGGTACCAACAAGCCATCGCTGTATCGCTCTGTGAAGTACTCATCAGGCTTGCTACTGATTCCTGCTTACCTGCTGTTTGGAGGCACGTCCATACTAGCACACACACACTCTCACACACACACACACACACACACACACACACACACACACACACACCTTTCTTTCTCCCCTGCCCCCTGCATGGGCTTGCAAGTGCACGCTTCGAATCAAGGGACAAAAACACCCACGTGTTGTGTAATGTAATGTAATGCTGTAATGCTCTCTCTCTCTCTCTCTCTCTCTCTCTCTCTCTCTCTCTCTCTCTCTCTCTCTCTCTCTGGCAAATTATGGCAAACCCGCGGCAGTATATACGGCAAACGTACCATTACCGTCAAAGCTGAATATAGATAGTTGTGGACTTGCAAACAATGGAAGAAATTCAAACGTCAGTTTGAGAACTATGCTATTGCAAAATGATTGGACAGAGAAGATGGGGAGTTCCAGTGTGCTGTGTTTCTTGTCACTGTCGGTGAGGATGCGATGGACATATTTGATGGGTTTCATTTTGAAAACGAAAGGGACAAAAAGAACCTAGATAAAGTCTTGAAAGCCTTTGATGATTTTTGTGTCAGAGAGACACATGGGGCATTCGAGTCCTACAAATTTCACATGCGCCGCCAAGAACCGGGTGAAAGTATTGAGGCTTTTGTTGCATTCCTCAATCAGTTAGCGAAATCTTGCCATTTTGGAACAGCACAACTGGAAGATCGCTTGATTAGAGATCAAGTACTAGTTGGAGTCAGAGAAAAAGCAGTCAGGGTGAAATTTCTGAAAGACAAAAAGCTGACTCTGGCTAGATGCTTGGAGATTGTCAGAGCTCATGAAACTTCAAGACAGCAGTCTCAATCCATTAGTACAGGCCATGAAGGATCCAGTGTCAGTGCACAAGACAGCAGTCTCAATCCATTAGTACAGGCCATGAAGGATCCAGTGTCAGTGCACAAGACAGCAGTCTCAATCCATTAGTACAGGCCATGAAGGATCCAGTGTCAGTGCACAAGTGCAGTCTCAAGTCAGGCCATGAAGGATTGCAGTGCACAAGTCAGCAGATTGCAGACCAGGAAGTTCAAACCAAAGAAAGATGAACAGGGGTTCAAGGAGCAGACGAATAATAAAAAGTGCTCACGCTGTGGACAAAGCCCCAAGCATGCATACAAAGACTGTCCAGCCAAAGAAGCGAAATGTTATAAGTGTAAGAAAAAGGGTCATTATGCAGCTATGTGCAGGACAAAGAAAACTGTCAGACGACTGGAACAGAAGAATATCAAGAAAATGATTTATTTTTGGGCTCCATTACAACAGAGGAGGAGAAGTCCAACTCCACTGGCACCATTCAAGACGATTTATGGCATGCGAAAATCATCACGAATGGAAAGCAAGTCGCATGTAGAGTGGACACAGGTGCGGACGTGACAGTCGTGCCAGAAAAATTTTTCAAACAAGAAATTTCCCCCTCATAAAGAAGACTGACAAGAAACTGTATGGTCCAGGAGAAAATCAACTGAAGGTTGTAGGTGTTGTGCACACTACACTGTCTACTGACAATACCTCTGCTGAACAAGATCTCTATGTCATCTCTAACTTGAAAGAGCCACTGCTGGGCAGGCCAGCCATAGAAGCCTTACACTTATTGGAGAGAGTGAATGAGATCAAGCAGGAGAATACAGTCCAGAAAGAGTCCAGAAAGAAAGTGAATTTTAAAAGGAATTTCCAGAGCTGTTCACAGGTTTGGGCAAAATGAAAACAAAGTATAAAATCAATTTGAAGGAAAATGCAAAACCTTTTTCCATTACGGCTCCTCGACGTTTGGCATCAGAGGCAAAGTGGAAGTGGAGTTGAAAAAGATGGAAGAAGACGACGACATCGTCCGACCTGTGACACAACCAACAGACTGGTGCACACCTATAGTCACAGCATCAGGATTTGTGTTGACTATACCAGACTCAATGAAGGTGTAAGAAGAGAAACATTTCCTTTACCCACCACTGATCATCTTCTTGCTCAGCTATCAGGGGCCACTGTCTTCAGCAAGCTAGATGTTAATAGTGGATTTTTCCAGATACCTCTTGATGAAGAGTCTCAGCTGATGACAACTTTCATTACACTATTCGGAAGATGCTGCCTCAAGCGACTTCCATTTAGAATAAGTTCAGGCCCTGAAATTTTCCAAAAAGAAATGTCACACACACTCACAGAGATTCCTGGAGTGGTGTGTGATGTAGATGATGTTCTGATTACTGGGAAAGACAATGAGGAACATGACAGAGTCTGAAAGAGGCAGGAGCAACTCTGAATGAAAAATGTGTTTTCTCAGTCAACAAAATCAAATTTCTTGGTCACATTATTTCAGAGAAAAGAATCGAAATTGAACCAGAATAGTGAAAGCCATTACAAACCTACCTAAGCCACAGAATGTTCCAGAACTCCACAGATTGTTGGGCATGGTGAACCATGCTGGGAAATTTATTCCAAATTTGACAGATATCATGAAACCACTCAGAGATCTGTTGAGAGAAGAGATTTCATGGACATGGGACGATCAGCAGGAACAGCCTTTCAGACTATAAAGAAGCACCTAAATCAGGCTCCAGTTCCCATTCGTTACAGTTCTGAGAAGCCTACTAAAGTCTCGGCTGATGTTTCGCTATATGTAACGGGTAGAGTATTGCTACAGAAATAAGGAGAAGACTGAAACCAGTATTTTGTGCATCCAGATCACTCAACAACACAGAGCAAAGGTACGCTCAGGTTGAAAAAGAGGCATTAGCAGTAAGCTGGTGTTGCGAGAAATTTTCGGATTTCCTGGTTGGACTGCCAACTTTCACCATTGAAACTGATCATAAGCCTCTGCTTGCTCTTCTGAAAACTAAACACTTGGATGAGCTGACTCCACGCATCCAACGTTTCCGCATGAGAATGATGCATTTCCCCTATAGCATTGTCCATGTCGCTGGAAAGAACCTTGTGACTGCTGACACATTGTCTCAGGCTCCTGGCAGTGTTCTTGCAGAACAAGATCGCCTTATGGAGCTTGAGGCTCAACTTTGTGTCAATGCAGTCTTGAAGGCGTTTCCTGCAAGTGAAGGAAGACTACAAGAAATTAAGGAAAAACAGGACAAAAGATTTTATCTACAGTCAGGTCAAACAATTTTGCAAGTCACAGTGGCAGAAAAGAGCCAAGAAAGATGTATCTTTGAAACCGTACTGGACAGTACGTGATGATTTGATTGTTGAAGATGGATTGCTGCTGTTTCAGACACGCACAGTCATTCCATCTGAACTGCAAGAAGATATTCTGCAGCGCCTTTCATGAAGGACACCAAGGGATTGTAAAATGCGGAGTGTTAGCCAGGAGCTGTGTTTTGTGGCCAGGTTTATCATAGCAGA
This sequence comes from Conus betulinus, assembly GCA_016801955.1. Taxonomy (NCBI): domain Eukaryota; kingdom Metazoa; phylum Mollusca; class Gastropoda; order Neogastropoda; family Conidae; genus Conus; species Conus betulinus. The sequence goes on along the minus strand of JADBJO010008151.1, from coordinate 92,843 downwards.
TTGAAAACAAAATTTCAAATTGTCCCATCTGTGAAAGAGAAAGAGTTCTTCATCCTAAGCCTCTACAACTGACAAAGACACCTGACTACCCTTGGCAAAGAGTTGGAATAGATCTCTTTGAATGGAAAGGTCACTCCTATCTACTGATTGTAGACTACTTTTCCAGATGGATTGAGATTGCTCATCTGAAACAGACAACTTCTCTTGCTGTCATTGAACTCATCAAAGCTATTTTCGCTCGTCAAGGCATCCCTGAAGTCATTGTATCAGATAACGCACCACAACTCAGTTTGTGGGATTTTGTCAAGTTTGCTAAATCTTACTGCCTCACTCATTTGAAGAGTAGTCCTTTGCACCTGCAAGGGAATGGAGAAGCAGAGAGGGCTGTTCGCACCATCAAGATGCTATTGAAAAAAGTGGATGATCTATACATTGCACTGTTAAATTACAGATCAACACCTCTTCAACATGGATCAAGCCCTGCTGAACTACTGATGGACAGAAAACTGAGGAATAGAATTCCATCTCTGTCAAATGTCATGTGCCAGATGAAATAAATCTGAAGACATTTCAAGATCTTGACACTCAGATAAAACAATGACAAAAAGAAGACTTTGATAAGCATCACCAAGCATGACCACTACCAGAACTGAGAAACGGACAAAAAAAAAAAAACAGGTGTGGATAAAAACACCAGCAGATACAGAAGCAGTTGTAGTGTGTCCGTCACATCACACCGCCATCATCATCGGAAAATGCGACTAGGTCCTACATAGTGAAACGTACAAGAAGAATTAAGAGGAGAAATTGACATCATCTTCATCAGAGAAGTAATCAGCATTTGGAGGGAACAGCACACACCACGAGCTGTATCAAAACTCCTGGCACAGCGTTTTGATCAGCAGACACATGAAGAACAAATCTACTGTTGAAGAAAACTCGCAACATCCTGGATTTTTCACTGACAGAACACACAGTCAGAAACAAAAATCATCACAAAAAGTTGATGACATGTAAAGTGTCCACAAAAACTGAACTTATAGGACAAGAAACAAAACACAAACAAACGATGATAACTGTAAAATATGTTAATTGTAGTTCAACTTGAGTTTTAAGCTTTTATCAGTTTAAATTTCTGAGTGTGTTCAATTGACTCTAAAAAAAGAAAATAATCCACAGACACCATTTGGCCATGTGTTGTTAGATACTTTCGTTTTAGGCTCAGTGAGGGGGATGTAGAATTAGGCGTCTGCTATAAGCCTCGTTGTGATCAACGTATTATAGACCAATGAGGATTCAGGATGTTCGGGGGTGCAGAAGATTTAATGCTCTGCTGCCCATCGGTCTCCAGTTATCAACAGTCTCACTTTAGTAACATTACCAAGCCTTATCTTATAAATAATACTGTCCAAGTCTATAAAGATGACACCTTTAACAAAGATAAACTGATCTGCACCTGCATGGGATCTCCAAACCTGTGATGAAGGAAAATGATCAAGTCCTTACTCATGATAATAGTCACGTTGATGACGTGAACAGAATAACATCAAAACCGCAGTAATGGCGCAGGTATAACCTAGAAGAAAAAGCCTTACATAATGATACTGATTATTGCATATTGTAAATACATATATTAAAAATGGATATATCTTGTGTGGGGACCTACCTCAGAATATATCCTGCTGGCCCAACAGAGAGGCCTGGCGAGCGTGGTGTTAATCACTCGTTCCGAGGTCCTACGAAACTCTCTGTTGTAGTGTTGAGCACAGACACAGTGAGCAGTACACAAGACAGACTCGACAGATGACACGTATGTAAATGATACAGATGACTCTTCTTCCTCTCTTTCGATTATTTCTCCTTGGTCGACTTCGCCTGGGGATCTCCCAGTATGGTGATGGTTTGAAGGTGATGTTCGATGATGGAAAACTAAATATAAACAGCAACTCCACAGAACGTACACAAAAACGATGTCTTGCTCAGACTGAAGAACGACGACTCCCCCGACCGTTTGGGGACTCCTAGCAACGGACCCGTATCTAACACATTCTGCGCACAAGCTCTTTGGGATCCAAAATTGTTTCAGATTTCATCTCTGCTTCTATGGCAAAAAAATATGTTTTTGCTTTTCTTTGAAAATGATGAAGATTCCGAAATTTGACCAAAACTACTTGTAAGGCATGTCATTTAATTTAGAATTTCTCATTGGTACTGATGCAATGATGCGCGTTTCAAAGATGCTACGTAATTTTGGTTAAAAGTGATGACGTTTCATTTGCTAGAGCAATGCAGAATGTGATGGCACTGGTCTATGCTTTGTTAGTGTGCGGGGTATGTCAAATAAAAAAATAAAAAATAATAATACACACTCTCTTACACACTCTCTCTCTCTCTCTCTCTCTCTCTCTCTCTCTCTCTCTCTCTCTCTCTCTCTCTCAGATGATACTGAACTTGTAATTAAATCAGTTGCGAAATTCATCGCAGAAACATTGAAAATTAGACAGATGAAGGATAGTGACATAGTGAAATCTAAGATAATGCATTATTAGAGACATGAATGAATGTTATCATTCATCACATGTGGATGAGATCAGTAAGATACAATGTCATACTATGTCATACAATGTTTGATTGAGTGGATAGTCGAGTCAGTCTTAAGTTTTTTTTTTCAAAACCTTACTGCATACTCCTGTGCGTGATGACATAAGGAAATGCTATGAATTTTTTGTTTTTTGTTAACCTTTGATTTGATACACACTAAGAATGGATGTGTACTATCTGTTTGCAGGAAAGGAAGATCGAAATGTTATTGTTCTGTTACCCCCTCCTCCCTTGTCAAAACACCTCTTTGGTAATTACAGTTAAATAACAAAGTGTCAAGTGTCTCTCTCTCTAAACGAGAGAGACAGAGAGTATATATTAACTAGATCTATGTTAGTGTGTATCGCCACCCAGAAATACAACTACCGGAAGTCTGAAAATCAAATTCTACAGGAGACAAAAAATGCCCAAATTATTACAGTCAAATATGCTCAACATTTGTTCGATTTTCACACAGAGCAATGTCATGGGTCAATACAGCAATCCGTCATAAAGTGTTCACACAGAAATAACATTTTAACTACAATAATAACCGAATGTTATTTTTTTAATTAAAAGTTGTGAATAATACTGCTGTAACTCAACTCATTGTTGGTGTCCTGAGAAGCGAAACTTAAAACTGAGTTAAGTCAACCTACGGCATTAGCCTTCTGACTGGGAGGGACAAGACAATAAAAAAAAAACAAGAATTCCCAGTTGCAATAAATGCATTGCAAAGTTTATTTATGGGATGTGCAGCCATGACAAGTTTCCATTTATGTAGATGTATCTGTTTGATGTTCTCCATTCATCTGTGAAGAGTGCTGGTACTATTTATTTAGCAATGTTTGCCTCTTTGTGTGCGCGCATGCGTGCGTGCGTGCGCGCGTGCGTGTGTGCATGTGTGTGTGTGTGTGTGTGTGTGTGTGTGTGTGTGTGTGTTGCTTGTTTGTTGTGCAAGAGAGAGACAGAAAAAAGAGAGAGAGAGAGAGAGAGAGAGAGAGAGAGAGAGAGAGAGAGAGAAGAGAGGAGGAGGAGGAGACATTGAATCTAAATGTAAACCTGTATCTATGATCACACGTTTTAACTTAACAAACATGTTTCCTCTCTGTGGAGTTTACAAAAATGGTTAACTTGCAGACAAAAACAAACATACAAGCAGGGGTTTATGCTATTATGCCTACAATTATTATCATATTTAAGAAAAGCTTTTCTGTTCAAACAAAAGTGAAAATGAAATGTTTGTGTTTAGATATATAATTGGTGGAAAAATCATTCTCTCCATTAAACAGTTGTTTTAAAAATGAAGGTTAACTTTCAGACAAAAAACAAGTTAATGCAGGCGTTTCATGCCTATTCAACACTTGTTATTAATTTTAAAATTGACTCTGCATTTCAGCAAAGCCAAAATATCACATTCAATTTCACAGATTTCAACTGGTTAAAAAGTTTTCCTGTCCAGGAAATGTTAGCTGGATTCAAACATTATGGGTGCAAACAAAAGTAAACTTGCAACAAATGCATTTGAAACTGATTTTCACACATTTTCGACTACCATTTCCCTTTAACAGTAGTCATCCCCCCTGTTTGGAAGCTATCACAGTATAGAACATCACAATGCCACTCTTCTTATATTTCTGCCACATGGCCTTTTTCAAGAAAAAAAAAATACAACTACGTGATACCCATCTTTGGCAACTGGTCAAAGACCTATCTTACCTGTGATTTCTGAAAACTGTATTGAAGGCGTTTTCAAAAATGCTACTAGTTTGCTTAATATTGCGAAATGTTTACTTCATAGTCCTGTAGGACATTTGTTATAGACTAGTTGATTGTAATTGTTGTTAATGCTCATTTTTCTGACCTTTTTTTTTTTTTTTCTCCCCCTTACAAAGAGACATAAACACATACACACACAATATGGTCCCCCTCCCATCCTCCTCCTCCCAATCCCCTCCCTCCCCCCTCCCCTCCACCCCGTCTAATATCACCATGTGGGATAGACGTCAAATTGAAGAACAACAACAACACAACAAACTGCCCCCTCCCCCCCACCCCCAAACGCCTTTTTTTCTTTTTTTCTTGCTTGTTGATGACATCACATATTATGATATCATGCCAAAACTTGCGTAATATATGTATGACGTAAATTCTGTGCTCTGACCAGTTGCCAAAGATGGGCATCATGTACTTGTATTGTTTTTTGTTTTTTGTTTTTTTCTCTTGAAAAAGGCCATGTGGCTGAAATATAAGAAGAGTGACATTGTGATTTTCTATTATATTTTCTTCCCTTGGGAGGACTATTGCTTTTTTTATCACAGTATAGTCATCCCCACTGTTTGGAGGCTATCACAGTAAAGTCATCCCCACTGTTTGGAGGCTACCACAGTATAGTCATCCCCACTGTTTGGAGGCTATCACAGTATAGTCATCCCCACTGTTTGGAGGCTATCACAGTATAGTCATCCCCACTGTTTGGAGGCTACCACAGTATAGTCATCCCCACTGTTTGGAGGCTATCACAGGCTACCACAGTATAGTCATCCCCACTGTTTGGAGGCTATCACAGGCTACCACAGTTATAGTCATCCCCACTGTTTGGAGGCTACCACAGTATACTCATCCCCACTGTTTGGAGGCTACCACAGTATACTCATCCCCACTGTTTGGAGGCTACCACAGTATAGTCATCCCCACTGTTTGGAGGCTATCACAGGCTACCACAGTATAGTCATCCACACTGTTTGGAGGCTACCACAGTATAGTCATCCCCACTGTTTGGAGGCTATCACAGCAGTCATCCCTATTGTTTGGAGGCTACCACAATATAGTCATCCCCACTGTTTGGAGGCTATCACAGGCTACCACAGTATAGTCATCTCCACTGTTTGGAGGCTATCACAGCAGTCATCCCCACTGTTTGGAGGCTACCACAGTATAGTCATCCCCACTGTTTGGAGGTTACCCACAGTATATTCATCCCCACTGTTTGGAGGTTACCACAGTATAGTCATCCACACTGTTTGGAGGCTATCACAGCAGTCATCCCTATTGTTTGGAGGCTACCACAATATAGTCATCCCCACTGTTTGGAGGCTATCACAGTATAGTCATCCCCACTGTTTGGAGGCTATCACAGCAGTCATCCCCACTGTTTGGAGGCTATCACAGTATAGTCATCCCCACTGTTTGGAGGCTATCACAGTATAGTCATCCCCACTGTTTGGAGGCTATCACAGCAGTCATCCCCACTGTTTGGAGGCTATCACAGTATAGTCATCCCCACTGTTTGGAGGCTATCACAGTATAGTCATCCCCACTGTTTGGAGGCTATCACAGTATAGTCATCCCCACTGTTTGGAGGCTATCACAGCAGTCATCCCTATTGTTTGGAGGCTACCACAGTATAGTCATCCCCACTGTTTGGAGGTTATCACAGTATAGTCATCCCCACTGTTTGGAGGCTATCACAGCAGTCATCCCTATTGTTTGGAGGCTACCACAGTATAGTCATCCCCACTGTTTGGAGGCTATCACAGCAGTCATCCCCACTGTTTGGAGGCTACCACAGTATAGTCATGCCCACTGTTTGGAGGCTACCACAGTATAGTCATCCCCACTGTTTGGAGGCTACCACAGTATAGTCAGTATAGTCCCCCACTGTTTGGGAGGTTACCACAGTATAGTCATCCCCACTGTTTGGAGGCTATCACAGCAGTCATCCCCACTGTTTGGAGGCTATCACAGCAGTCATCCCCACTGTTTGGAGGCTACCACAGTATAGTCATCCCCACTGTTTGGAGGCTACCACAGTATAGTCATCCCCACTGTTTGGAGGCTACCACAGTATAGTCATCCCCACTGTTTGGAGGTTACCACAGTATAGTCATCCCCACTGTTTGGAGGCTACCACAGTATAGTCATCCCCACTGTTTGGAGGTTACCACAGTATAGTCATCCCCACTGTTTGGAGGCTACCACAGTATAGTCATCCCCACTGTTTGGAGGTTACCACAGTATAGTCATCCCCACTGTTTGGAGGTTACCACAGTATAGTCATCCCACTGTTTGGAGGCTACCACAGTATACTCATCCCCACTGTTTGGAGGTTACCACAGCAGTCACACCCACTGTTTGGAGGCTATCACAGTATAGTCATCCCCACTGTTTGGAGGCTATCACAGTATAGTCATCCCCACTGTTTGGAGGCTATCACAGTATAGTCATCCCCACTGTTTGGAGGCTATCACAGTATAGTCATCCCCACTGTTTGGAGGCTATCACAGGCTACCACAGTATAGTCATCCCACTGTTTGGAGGCTACCACAGTATAGTCATCCCCACTGTTTGGAGGCTACCACAGTATAGTCATCATCCCCACTGTTTGGAGGCTATCACAGCTGTCATCCCCACTGTTTGGAGGCTACCACAGTATAGTCATCCCCACTGTTTGGAGGCTATCACAGCAGTCATCCACACTGTTTGGAGGCTACCACAGTATAGTCATCCCCACTGTTTGGAGGTTACCACAGTATAGTCATCCCCACTGTTTGGAGGTTACCACAGTATAGTCATCCCCACTGTTTGGAGGTTACCACAGTATAGTCATCCCCACTGTTTGGAGGTTACCACAGTATAGTCATCCCCACTGTTTGGAGGTTACCACAGTATAGTCATCTCCACTGTTTGGAGGTTACCACAGTATAGTCATCCACACTGTTTGGAGGCTATCACAGGCTACCACAGTATAGTCATCCCCACACTGTTTGGAGGCTACCACAGTATAGTCATCCCCACTGTTTGGAGGCTACCACAGTATAGTCATCCACACTGTTTGGAGACTACCACAGTATAGTCATCCACACTGTTTGGAGGCTATCACAGGCTACCACAGTATAGTCATCCACACTGTTTCGAGGCTACCACAGTATAGTCATCCACACTGTTTCGAGGCTACCACAGTATAGTCATCCACACTGTTTGGAGACTACCACAGCAGTCACACCCCACTGTTTGGAGGCTACCACAGTATAGTCACCCCCACTGTTTGGAGACTACCACAGCAGTCATACCCACTGTTTGGAGGCTACCACTGCAGTGTCATCCCCACTGTTTGGAGGCTTCCACTGAACAAAAAGGCAGGTTGAGCATCACTGGGCAAGTACCTGAAGTACTGGTGATGTGCCTTTGGGATGATATTTCTGTCACAGAGACTAATCGAATCATCATGCTTCTCCTTGGTAATGGAATATGGGACTTTTGAAAATGTATTCTAGGTCAATGTCTGCCGAATTTGGGATGGTGTGAACAGTTCTCAGTTTTCTGCACAAGGCTGAGCTGGCAGTAAGCTGCTGAGTAGTCATAACCAACATGAACAAAGATTTGGTGTTTTTGAAGACAGCTTGAATTTGTTCAGATCCAACCACCTGATTTTCTCTTTCTTGGTGTCCAAGTGCAAAATCTGTAGTAACCCTGCCACTTTTTAAAGTCAAAAGTCAGATCCAACTCCTCATCTACATACGTTTATGTTGAATTCATGATTAACACATTGCTGTAGGTGGTTTCATTAACTGGGGCTTTGCATCCTTCCTTTTGTCACCCTTCAAAGTACAGATATACATCTTTTGCAGACTAAGGGAACTTTCCAAATGTTCTGTTGTAGAATTATTCCTTGCATAATGACTCTCCACTTGCTGTCTGATATCTTCCTTCTCAATGCCCTTTGAGGTGCTCCTTTGGCTTTGCTTTCCTCTCTTTTCAGTGTCACATGTTCCCAGACTGTTCCTTTTGTCTAGTGATGTGGCAACAACTGTGTCACAGATATCAAGCATATCAAGAAACATCTTTTGACAACCTTTCACTATCTCCCCATGAATGTGCAAAAAGTATTCATATGTGGAACTTCTTGAAAGTGGCTCTGCTCTTTTTTTCTTCTCAATTTTCTGAACTGCATTACACAAGTACTGCCTCTGGTGTGTAAGACAATCCAGTTTCCAGAAATCTTGAAAATGTAAAAAAGAATATATCTTTTGATATTTTTGCTTTGCACTTATTTCTATGCAAATCCCCACACCCTGATTTCAACTCTTTTTCTCTGGGTTTTCCCCGTCCTCCAGACATACGACTGGCCTCTCTTCCTTAAACACTTTCTTACATTGATTTTCCAGACATCTTCCTTTCAGAGTCTTTTTTCTGGTCTGTATTGGCTTAACCTCAGTAGGAAATGGACTCCGACTTGTTGCATGGGAATGTCCTGCAGTTGCTGATCCAGTAGAAGTATTGCTTGCAACAGTTTCATATAAACAACCGTCCAAGTCATCGCAACTTTTTTGTTCAGTTCACTGTGTTCTGGGCCTACCATTTCTGGCCAGTTTTCAGTAGATGCATGATTTCCCACTGTGATTTTTTTCTCTAGTATGTATGGGACTGCAACGAGCAATATCATCGTTCTTGTAACGGAATGCTTGACAAACCCATCTGATCGGTCCCACTCAAGCCCCAAACCACGTAACTGATTTCAAATCTACGCCCACTCTGCCCTTTCAACCCCCCCCCCCACTTCTCTCTCTTAGAATGGTGTGAGCTGCCTGATGACTTACACTATCTCTTACAAGAGAAAATTACATCACGGAAATGTGTGACGCATTTTGTTATTCTCAGTCCACCTCCCGTTCCCTTTCAACCGCAGGGAAATTTACATTGCATTGCAACCCCCCGCCCTTCCCAGTGCTATTTTCACACACACACACACACACACACACACACACACACACACACACCCCCCTTCTTATCCCCCTGACATGAAGGCATGTTGCTGCTCTCTCCACCCCCCCCCCCCCCCCCCCCCCCCAATTGAGCCATGTGCAGCCGTAGTTGGCACAAACAGTAACTGGCTAACTTCCCTCCTTCTCCAACACCCCTGCCCCCCTTTCATGTCCTGCATCCACATGCTCATGGATCTCTGGTAAATGATGTCACTGTGATTTCCCCACAATGGTCTATATTAGCATTTGTCTATACATACACATAAATTAACCAACCGCCAATCTCAGTGAGCTGGCACCAATTAAGTTCAAACAATTCCCAGGTGAATGATGGGAATAATAGATCCCTCCCCTCTCTCACTCCTGGTATTTGATTGACACCTTGTCAGCCAGATCAGAAACCTGATTTGGCAGTGTAGAATACATATACCATACACATAGGGTCACAACTTCACTGACCCCTCAAGACTGCCTGTAGATCAGAACAGTGAAAGATGAAAGGGACAACCAGAAAGAAGGCCTGGTACCCTCCTGGTACTTCTTGATCTCAAGTCTAAGACCACTGTTTCATTCCCAGGAAAAGTGAGTTGGAACCATGTTTTACATTTTCGAATCTATGTATTGATTTTATGTATGCCATGTGGGTTAACATGGTAAGTTTGTAAAAATACTTTGTGACATTTATCAAACTAATGAATGATTATTCTGTGTAGTAGTTTGCTTGCCATCATGTGGCGAATGCTCTCTCCCTGTGTGGTTATGATTCTTTGTTTACAATCTGACCACTATTCTTTGTATTCACCCTGACTTTTGCTAGTACCCAATTCTCTGTGTTAAGATAATAATTCAATATAAAATTAGAGCAGAAAAACAGTATGCCTGTGCTAGGTTAAAAACTGCTAAGCTGATTTTGTAAATACTGGTGATTGTTGGAATGATTTGTAGTGTATGACTTTAAGTCTACACCACATGTATACTTGGACTAAGTGTAGCCCAGTCAGCGTGATTTAATTCATAAGAAACATGGAAAAGTTGTTGGACTGAAACTGTGTAGTATTGTATTACTGTCTCCAACCCTTTTGTAAGCTTAACTCAGCCTTGAAACAAAAGTGGAGATTGACAGTTATAGTAGAAACTCTACCATAGAGAAAACTTTGCTGGCTGAGTCTCACACCTCTTCTGAAAGGTAAAAGGGTAAATGTGTGAACTCAACAAACCAGCCATCAACTTCTCACCTACAGACCAAGCTCTCTTTATCACAGAACTGGGATCCTGGACATGCTACCAATTGTGGTGAAACCATACTCTGGGGCTATGCCCAAAAATTGGGGGAATGCCAGACACCATGGCTACACTTTAACTGGGGTGATACTAGACAACAGATCTACATGGGAGGAGCAGTCACCAGCCACAGGAGAGATCAACTACCCTCTCTGATATAAGTTAAGAAAAACAAACTCCCCTGGACTCAAATCCATCAGACCCTTGCCCTCACTTTATGATGAAACAGTAAGAACCTGTCTATGAGTACCACTTTGGCTACTGCACTGGGTGCACACAAGCGAAGTGGATGTATAATAACAATATACATTCAGAGTAACTTAGACAGGCCCACTGTATTTCAACTTACGTGGCTGCACAGAGTGTAAGCAAGTAAAGTAGGAGTGAGGTAGGGCCCCTCATTGTTGTGGTTCACTGAGAACTAAAACCTTGCCTATTGAAGTGACATGTAAATACTTACCTAGGTGTAAGCAAGTAAAGTTGATGTGTGACATTGTGCTTAACTTGTGTCCATTCTCTGTTGTTCAATTAAATGTTGAATGTTTGAAGTTCTCACTTCAATTCCATTTCTCAGAGCTACAAGTACTTTTAAAAGTACAGCCTAAGGAAAATTATCTCAGAGCCACTCTTGCACATTTTAACAATACCTCGAACAAATAAGGATTTATTTCAATGACTAGTACTGGAAAGTTGCTCCTTCCACCACTGGTAAGAGAGAGGGTGTAGGTGAAATATTAAGATAATTCTCATTGAGAAATTATTCCAAGTCCTTCCCCTAGAGGACTCACCTACCACTCATCCATCTCTATCACAGTTCTCATCACAGCTCATCTCACACAAAATTCTATATCTCTCAATTCTGCCTTCAATGGAACAGGCTGATTGCCATCACTTAGATGGTCTGACAAAGCCTCTAACTCAATAAACTGACATCACAAACCCTGCATGTGGACATAGCCATTCACTCCATAATCCAGTTGAATACCTGGCTTAACAAATGATGGGTCATTCCTTCTTCTAAGGTGACTAAGCGCAGTATCATCCCCATCCTGTCTAATATGACTAAGTGGAATGTGATCCTCATCCTCACCCTGTCAAATGTGACTAAGTGGGATGTAACCTCATCCTCACCCTGTCTAAGGTTGCTCAGGGGAACATCATCTTTATCCTCAACAGATGACACTAAATCATAATCATTCACACACACACACACACACACACACACACACACACACACACACACCTCCTGTCCATCGTTCTCTTCCTTCATCTCAACACAGGCATACACATCCACAACTTCAAACAGAGTCTCAGAGGACATTTTCAGTGAATAAGTCAAATAATGCATGAAACTGATGAAAATATTCAAACCTTCATGCTTAGTAGCACAAGCAAGACCATGAGGATGACACACATGAGCAACATGCACATTTTTTTCCTCCATTGAAATAAGTTTTGAAGTAAGATTCTACTTAGCTGTGAAACCAGTCATGAAAATTAATGTTGTGTGGAATGTATATCACTGCTGGTTATATTACTCATAGAGGAGCATTGTATAGCTCAGTTTATATTCTGTTGGCAATAAATTGAGATTTTGAGTTTATTTACTTACATATTTTGGTGATTTTGCTGCTTCATTTGCAAGTTCGTGGCGCTAAACAACAGCAGGAAGAAACTCAGGCAGTGTAAAACATGAATCAGTAATAAAACCAAACACACTGAAAAATAAAGAGTAAACTGAAATACACTCGTCGTATGAGAGCAAATACGTACCATGCATAGTTTTTTTGTTTTTTGATTTTTTTTTCACACGCGTTCAGTATAATTCAAATGTAAGTGGTGGTAATGTTGCTTGTGCAGACAGAAGCAAACAAAATCTTCAATTAAAAAACCATATGCTGACATACGACACTTGTATTTATAGCGAATCTGAAAGAACACAGATACATTTGAGTTATTTCAGTTTACAACAGCCTTATCCCCACAAGATACACTGCAAATGGAGTTACGATACAAATATTTTTATAACAGCATGTTTACTTTAAGGATAATGTGATTGTGACTTGGCTAAATTATGCTCCTTGTCCTGCTCTTAAAGCATTCCTAAAACCTCAAAAATGCAAAACATGGAGTTACAGCAGTTGTATTTCTGGGCGATGGTTTATTTGTCTATGCTAGGAGGGGTAGTGGGTGGTGATCAGTGAGTGTGTGCATGCATGTGTGTGTGTGCATGCGTGCGTGCGTGCGTGCGTGCGTGCGTGTGTGTGTGTGTGTGTGTGTGTGTGTGTTTACACACAAAAATGGAAGTTTCAAAAGCACTGATAGACAGAGGAATAGACAGGCATATTTATGTACACATGGACAAACACTGGGTTTAACTTCTTCTCCCTACCATCGTGCATAGAAACTGACCTTGTGGAAACTGAAGAGAATTCTGAATCCGCCAAACATGAAATGCACTGTACACGTTTTAGTAGCAATGTCAGGGAGTCTGATGGATCGTGGTCTAAGCCTTACAGACTTGAACTGAAAGTACAATCCTTCAATGTGGTTGTAAACTTCCGGCAAGGGAACATAATCATTGTATTGCAGTGTCCACAGCAATTGTTTGGTATCTTGGTAGTGACTGTACAGAATGAGTTGTGATGAATAATCGATTTCCACGTGCAGGTCACTGAGCATGATCACATGAGATGTAGGCACGGTCAGTGTGGTCGCCATGACAGGGGGACCCAAGGGATGGTGAATCATGGACTCTGAATTGAACCCTGGGGGACTGCACGAACCCTGTTGAAATTATCATCAGTTGCTGAAGTTTACTGATTAAACAATTTATGAAATAGTTTCTGTCTATTTATGAATTATTCATTCAGTCATAATTTGTATGGCTCTAGTGCATTATGCATCATAATGCCTTTGTTATTGTATTTCACAAACAGGACGTGTTGCAAATGAGAACATGTGATTTGGGTTCCAAGTTTTGGTAAATGATGTACTTTGATTCTCTCTTTTTTGTTTTTTTCTAACCTAGCTACGTGCAGCTTTTATAGTGTGTTTGTTTAACTAAACACAAAAAGGTTACAAGCTGACAAAAGTCAGAAAGTAAGTCCACCCATGTTCATAACCAAGGTCACATGGTAATGGTGTTCTACCTGATTTGTGTAACGTTTAGTCTGCAGCAGCTGATTATACCCAAGTTTCCACCCACTCCCAATCTGATTTCACTTTATGGAATTGTTTTAGAAAAATATGACTTAAGGCAGGACAGACAACATGTAATGGTATGGAAACCAGGACGATTAGTCACTTATCTCTTCAATCTGTAGGTAGGACACACAATATGTAATGCTATGGAAACCAGGACAAATAGTCACTTATCGCTTTGATCTGGGTGTAAAACTATGGCTAAGGTGAACAAACAAACTAGGGAATGGAACGGAAAAGGTACAAAGTAACATGATGATGATCATGGTTGTGGTGACGACGACAACAACAACAACAACAACAACAAAAGCAACAACATCTCCTCTCCCAAGTCATTAAAAGCAGTTTCCCATAAGAGTTGACCAGTACACCTCCATGTATAACTTAGATGTGAAGTGATATTGAATGATCAAACGTCATATTCGAAAATAGCATGTACAAACTTTTACAGTCCAGACATCACTGGGAAAGGAGGACCAAGAACAACGTGTTGGTTCTTATATGTAGCCGGGTGCTAACGGTACATGTTCTTTGGTCACCCATCGTAGATGAGATATCTTGTTCATGAGTTATCTTCCCCCTTACCTCCCTTAGTTGGATCTCATTTTTTTTGTTGTGTACATTCCCTAAATCATGAATACCTCAGAACCTACATAGTTGTGTATACGTCGCTGAAGTCACAAAAATTAATGTATTCTATTCGTTACAATCGTGTTGAACTGAGAAGCCCATATTTTCCCTAAAAACTGGTATTTTGACCGAGTTAATCTTGCGCCATTTTGAATTGTTTGATGAACAAACCGTAAATAATTCTTGATTTCACAAAAAGTATGAGAGAATCCAAAGAATCCATGAATGTGCATTGAAAGTAAAGTCCATAAGCTCTCATTTCATATATCGCATAGTTATGATCTTTTCTGTACAAGCATGCGACTATACGAAATGACTGATGGTACCGGTCTCCTGAGCGAGTCGCCTTCTTTGTTCATTGTCGGCGTTCTGATCTAAATTGTTGTTTTATGAAATTCGGACTTTCCTATCGAAATCTTTTCAATAACTCGTTTCTATGGTAGAAGCAACCAAAATATATAAAAATTATCATCCGATTAACCATTTCAACGGAATAACATTTTATCGAAAGTCGTGTTAATACTTTCCAGACGAGCGCGGCAGAGCAACGCCGCTTCCCTGCATGCGCGTGCACCGCACATGCTTACAACCGTTGCAGACGTGCGATTTTCGCACTTTTTTATTTTATTTTACGTGTCCTAATATAAACCTAACAAGCAGTTGTTGTATATCAACGGAAAGGGTAAAGTGCGAACTTTGTAATGAGCATAGAATTAAAATATTTTTTGGTAAAATAGCAATGTTTTTGTTACGGAAACAACATAAGTAAAATGTAGGAGAACACAATCTAGTTTACGTTTGTTTGGTTAGTATGACAACAGCAAATGAGGAAGAAAAGGGGCATAAAACTTCGCTCTTACTTTGAACAGATGCAGAGAAAGCCTGAGGTATTCAATATGTGTAATCCAAGTGAATTCTTTTTTTTTTTTTTAAGGCATTTAAATCATTGCACACAGTACACACTTTTCACTGTTTTTGTTTCAGATGATACGACTTATAAAACTATTAAATACACAGAGCAATTAAAAATGAAGCTCAGATTCTTTTCGAAAAACGTGTACACCTTTACCCCCTCATTTTCTGAACTACTTTACTGAACCAGTTCTAAAACCACATGTCATTCTCCTTCTGCCCGATATGTTGGTGAGGCAGGAAATTCCACACGTGCCTTACAGTGCCAGACAGTCTCTTTGTTCGGACTGCCCTAAGGTCACAAAGGTCATCGCTAGTGCATGTAAACGTACCCTCCCAGGCTAGAACCCTGTTCTAAATATTATGGCAGCTGCATCCCCTAGACGGTAGACGAGAGAGCATGGGAATTTTTTATAGTTGTGCCGTCACGGAGGCACGGCACGTCCAGGCAGTACTGCAGTGCTGCCGTCACCACCCAGTGCACGGCTCGTCGTGAACGGGTCGACAGAGTTGCCGTCACTATATCGCACGGCGCGTCGCGAAAAGGTTAAAAGCACATGGCGACGGCCATAAGGCAAGTTGTGTTTTCTATCAAATTTTAAACGCAAAGTTCTCCACTCAGACGGCATCTTGGATAATGAAATTTGTATGTATGAAAAGAGCTAAGTGCCAGCTTTTCAGTCATTACAAAATTATTTCACGCAGTTTGCTTTTTGTCATCGAAATAAGGGAAAATATGACGTAAACCCGTTAAAAGTGGTTTCATTCTCGGACTTTAATTGCCAATAACTTTACACAGCCACAAAATTGTCAAATATGATTTATTGCGTTTTATTCCTTGGGTTCTGAGGTTTTCATCGATGTCTAATATGTTTGGTTACTTTGACTGTACGGCGAGCTAGACAACACAGAAGCTGTAACAGATAGCACAACTTCTGTCATTTGCCATCTCGCGAGGCTCACTTTGCCTGTGGCTCTGCGTTGCCGGCTTTGTGGTCCGGTCAAGCTGTATATAAGTGAGGCGCGCAGCGTGAGTGAGAGGAGTGTTCCCCATCAGTGTTCCCCGAAGGAGAGTGTCGTCCAGAGTGTGGTCCGCGAGTGAGTGATCGGCACGTGAGAGTGCTCAGTGCGCTGAGTGCTAAGAGAGAGAGAGAGAAGAGTTCCCAGGGCAGTGTGCCTGGGTTGAGCTCATCATGGAAGGGCAATAAAAAAAAGGAGAAAAAAAACACCACATTGCGTCTGTGTTTTCTTGACTGGCTGCTGTCCCTTGGTCCCTGCGCATCTTACCATCTGCCTGTCTTCGCCTGCATACCCCTTACCCCTCCACACCATCACATATATAAATTATATGCTTAGTCGACTACCTTCAAACCTAGAAACTGGCTCTTTTCTATACAGCGATATGCCGAAGTAAAAGAGAAAGGATCATGCAGCAGTAATGACTTGTATGTGACTCAGCCTAATCAGGGCGAAAAAAGCTAAGGGCCAAAGCTTTTGCAAGGGCTAAGAGAGAAGAGAAGGGGAGAGGAGGGGGGGGGGAGGAGACGTCTTCTCTGAAGACCTTCTGCATTCTACTTGTTCTTAAAATTTTGCCCTACTTATAAAGAATGAAAGATTTTTTCAGTACCTATATTCATTCTTACCTAAATTTGCTGAGAAGTGAACCACTTCCAAAGCTCGCTTTGACCGATTGTAGACGTTTACACTGATGACCATTGTCACGTTGTAGTCAACGTCAGATTGTTTCATCCTGAACACCACGCCTATTTCAGCTTCACGAGTGATGTACAACGGTAAAGGGTCATATTCCGGCTCACACCCTGTCCACAAGACTTTGTTCAGTTGATTGTCATCCATGTAACACTGGCTGAATAAGGCTTTTTCATAGATCAAGACAGAATTGCCAGGCCTGCAGGTTTGATGCTGTAAATCAATATGTAAGCTTTCCTCACTAGGGCCCATAAAATATAAAGCTCTGGTTCAACTTTATCCTTTTTACAGCCAAACACGATCGTGCAGGTTAATGAAGCATTCTGTGGAATATTCAGATTGTTCAATTTCGAACTCCGAAGATATATAGATGCGTGGGAAATAGTGTACGTGAGTCGCCCATCTTGAGACAGCATACAGTCAAGAATGTCAGATGTGCCAACCGTTACAGAGTCTCTTGGCTGCTGTCTCTCACGCTGGTCCTTGTCTCCTAGGCATTTGAACAAAAAGATGTAGACAATAAAGGTATTCTGCACTGTGTTAAAAGACACAAAGTCAGAGGTGGGAAATCATTGTATTATTTTTTTTCCTTAAATCCTTTTTGTTTTAGCTGAATTCTTTTCAATTTACTTTACTCTTGACATGAGTTCGAAAATTTGGGAACATAGCCTGCATGTTGACATCTAAGCACCAGTGACGGTGAAACAGTATCCCTTTTTCACATTCAGAAGGAAGAGATGAAAGAAGAAGGATTCAAGCATTCTATGTGTAATAATCATTACGTCAGCTCCCTTTGTGTATTCAGCACAAATTGAGGGGAAAAAATGAGTTCAACATAGACGATCAGCAGCCAAACAAGAAACTGAAATTTAATGCCCAGCCTCTGCCATACAGATTGGATGGATGAAATTATTTTTCTAATTAAAAACATGACCATTTCGAGGGATATGTCCATATCCCAATGAAAGTTTGACAGTGTTGAATATCAGGCTTTATCATCGCTTGGAAAAGCATCAGGAGATAAGAGAGCCCTTTGCTCTACCAACACGGTCCAATTATTTTTGTCAGATCCTATGCAGAATCCATCAACTTCTCTCAGACTCGCTTCATCACAACTTCATGACATCCCTGCGAGACAGAGCAGAATCATCTGCAGACCTGCCAGGCTTTTAGTTTGTTTCAGAGAGACACAGATGGTCACAAAGAGTGTGAATTGCAGCTGTGGACAACACAAGAGGTATGTTTTCTCAGACGCGTGATAAAAAACATGATTGATTGCAATCAAGGGCAACAAGATTTATAACAGTTTGCCTCATCCTAAACGCTCACATGCACGCACGCACGCACGCACGCACACACACACACACACACACACACACACACACACACACACACACACACACACACACATTTTAAGATTCGTGAGAATGGCAATGTGTAATTTTTTTTTCTTCACAGAATTTGTTTTGTAAACACAATTCCAAAACTAGGTGTCTTCAATGACGTATGAAGGGTACAAGAGGAATGTCACAAATCCATGTCAGTTTAAAAATATTATCTGACACGTCTTCAAAAATATTGTTTCTTATTGGTTGAACATATGACATTTATTTAAATCGATTTTGACAATCTCTGTCTAAGGGAATTTCACTTGTGGCTCACTTTTTAACTGAATTAAATCGATTTTGACAATCTAAATATCTAAGGGAATTTTGCTTGTGGCTCACTTTTTAACTGACAGAGTCTAGAACATTAGTTTATCACATCAAAGGTAAAACAATGATCATCTAGTGACACTTGCATTAAGAAGTGTACTTGATTGCTAAGCCAAACTCGTTGAGTAACGTTAATATCGCATTTTACCAAAGGATGTGTACCTTTTACAAATGTTATTCTTATTCATATATGAATGTCCCTCAAGAAGCTCTTTTTGTGACACAGATATTTTCCAAGCCTTTGTTTGTCTTGTAAATGAAACTTGCGTACCAAACACTTTCCCATGCTTTTTAAAAACATAAAACACGTGGCTATGGTACCTTTTTCTATGAGTGAATCGTTTCTGTGTTTGGTTAGGAAATGGTATTACATGATCTGATGTGTATGGACCGTTTCTAAAACTAGCCTGAGGAAAAAGTTTTTTTTTTTTTCCACTTTACTACAGCATACATCGCCCTGTGGGTTAGGCATAGAATAGACCCACTGCCCTGCCATGCATGTCATGAGAGGCGACTAAGGCAGGACCACCTCGCCTCGAGTATAAAGAGGTTTGCATAGGGCTAACACCCCTACCTGTAAAAAAGCCTAGTTACAGAAAGCATCGACGACAACGAACCAAAACATTCACCTGGGCAAGGAAGGGTCTCTATCCCGGAGACTTATGGCGCAGTGCAGTGAAAGCCAAAAGGAAGCTGCAAGGCTGACTCCCCTTCTGACACCCAGGACAACAACGAGAGTAGCCACATGGAACATCAGGACGATGTACGAAACAGGAAAAACCATCCAAGTTGCGAGAGAGATGAAAAACTACAAGATCGGAGTGCTAGGACTGAGTGAGACAAGGTGGCTACAGTCAGGACTGAGACTTTCATCTGGAGAACAGCTGCTGTACTCAGGACACACAGATGATGGAGCCCCCCACACTGAGGGTGTGGCCCTGATGCTGGCACCGGAGGCACAGGGGGCACTCATCGGATAGGAACCTGTCAACTCCCGCATCATCACAGACAAGTTTACCATGAAGAAGATGGACATCAGGCTGAACATCATCCAGTGCTATGCTCCCACCAATGATGCGGAAGAACAGAAGAAAGATGATTTCAATCAGCAACTACAGACAGTGATAGACAGAAGAGGAACAAAGGACATGACCATAATGATGGGAGATTTCAACGCGCCAATTGGAATGGATAAACACAGGCTATGAGGACATCATGGGGACACATGAACTGGGACAGATGAACGAGAATGGTGAGCGCTTTGCAGACCTGTGTGTCCTGAACCAGCTGGTCATAGGAGGAAGCATCTTCCCACACAAGCACATCCACAAGGCTACATTGAGATCCCCAAACCATGTCACAGAGAATCAGATTGACCACATCTGCATTAGCCGCAAATTCAGGAGATCATGGCGGGATGTACAAGTGATGAGAGGTGCTGACGTGTCATCAGACCACCACCTTCTTTTAACAACAGTGAGACTTCGCCTCAAGAGATTCACCAACGCCCACAACACACAGACAATGTATAATGTCGTACTGCTGAGAAACACGGACACACAAGCAGCATTCCAGATCAGCTTTTCCAACAGGTTCCAGCCACTACAAGAGCTGATATAAGATGGTGAGATGGACATCGAGACACAGTGGGGACACTGTAAGAAGCTCTGACATGACACATGTGAAGAGATCCTTGGCAAGAAAAAGATCCAGCACAAGGAATGGATCTCAGCTGACACCATCCACAAGCTGGAATCAAGGAGAGAGAAGAAAGCTAGCTATGCTGAACATAAGCTGAACAAGAGCAGCTAAGGCAAAGGCACAGGAAGAGCACACACACAGCAGTGAACAGAGAGGTAAAGAGGAGCATCAAGAAGGACAAGAGGGACTACTTTGACGACCTGGCCAGTCAAGCAGAGGCAGCAGCCGGACAAGGGAACCTGAAGGACCTGTATCTGGTAACAAGAAGCTGATGGGCAAGTTCCAGCAGACAGACAAAGCCAGTGAAGGACAAGAATGGAAACCCACTGACAACAACTGAGGAACAGTTGAAGCAATGGGCAGAACACTTCAGAGAAACTGCTAAACCGCCCCACCCCTGATGCACAACCAGACATCCCACCCACAGAGACAGAACTGCCCATCAGCTGTGACAAACCCTCAAAGGAGAGATCAAGAAGGCCATCATGACTCTGAAAAATGGGAAGGCTGCAGGGCTGGATGAGATACCAGCAAAAGCCATCAAAGCAGACACAGAGACAGCTGCCAACATGCTATACAGCCTCTTCAGCAAAATCTGGGAGAAGGAGGAGGTGCCAGCCCAGTGGAAAGAAGGAATCATCATCAAGCTGCCAAAGAAAGGAGACCTCAGGGACTGCAGCAACTACTGAGGGATCATGCTCCTGTCAACGCCAGGCAAGGTTCTCAACAGGGTTCTACTGGAGAGAATGAAAGAGGCTGTTGACCCCAAGCTCTGAGACCAGCAGGCAGGCTTCCAGCGGAACAAATCATGTGCTGACCAGATCGCCAGCCTGTGCATCATCGTGGAGCAGTCGCTGGAATGGAACTCCCCCCTCTATATCAACTTCATAGATTATGAGAAGGCCTTTGACAGTGTGGATAGAGAGATGCTGTGGAAGCTGCTGAGGCATTACGGAGTCCCTGAGAAGATCATCTCCCTCATCCGGTGCACCTACCAGGTCATAAATTGCAGGATTGCCCATGCTGGCCAGCTGTCCAATAGTTTCGAGGTAAAGACCGGAGTTCGGCAGGGGTGCCCGCTGTTGCCATTCCTTTTCCTCCTGGTCATTGACTGGATCATGGGGACCACTACAACAGACAGGAACAATGGTATACAGTGGACACTCTGGACGCAGCTCGACGACCTTGACTTCGCTGACAACCTGGCGCTCCTGTCACACAGCCACAGCCAGATGCAGGACAAGACCACTTGCTTGCAGACCACATCAGCTGGAACAGGGCTCAAGATTAACAGGAAGAAGACTGAGCTGATGAAAATCAACACCACTATCAGCACATCAGTCACAGTCAGTGGAGAGCCCATCAGGGAGGTGGAGTCTTTCGTCTGCCTGGGAAGTGTGGTTGACCAACAGGGAGGCACGGACCAAGATATGACAGCCAGAATCGGCAAGGCAAGAGCAGCTTTCATCAAGCTCAAGAACATCTGGGCATCTGGAGGAATTAGCATAAGAACAAAACTCTGCATCTTCAACTCAAATGTGAAATCAGTTCTGCTCTACAGATGAGAGACATGGCGGACAACACAGACGATGCAACAAAAGATTCAGACATTCTTCAACACCTGTCTCAGGCGCATCTACAAAATCCGATGCTGCGAAGGAAGCAGGGCTGGATTGGACATACCCTCAGGAAGCCAGCGTCCAGCACCACACACGCCAGCCCTGACCTGGAACCCCACAGGGAAAGAGGAAGAGAGGCAAACCTTGCAACAGCTGAAGGCGAGACACTGAGGCAGAGCTGAAACAACAGGGGACCAACTGGACTGGAATTACCAGAACAGCCCAGAACAGAGTGCAATGGCGAAGGGTCGTTGATGGCCTATGCTCCACGGGGTTGATGGGCATGAATGAAATGACAGCATACAGTTTTCTATACTCCCTCATCCTCCCCACGAACATTGTTGTTCATCTTCAAACGTGAGACAAATTGGTCTTAGCTCCTTATCGAAGTCTGTGTTGTAACCATTTCCCTAAAAGGATATCACTTTTGAACCCTAAAAGCTTTAGGAACAGTGCCATCTTTCCAAAGTCTGTTTGCTGTGATGAAAAAAAGCAGCTCCTTACAAGAAGAAGGCAAACTTCAAAGCCGTTGATGACAAATGCCATCTAAACTATCTGCTGTGTTTTGGATCGAGCTCAGTTGTAGAACTCTGGAACTTTAGAAGACTAGATTAAAGTGTAAAAGAAACAATACAGAAATTTAAGTGGGTGCATGTAGATAGATAGATAGATAGATAGATAGATAGATAGATAGATAGGCAGGTTTGTGTTCTCCTTCATTTCATGCTGCTTATCTTCTGTCTGAAGAAAGAGAAGAATGTGGTTGAAAATAAATCAGTTTCAGATATTTCCAAAGCACATAGAAATTTTCTGGTCTAATTCAGCAGGAGAAGCTTGTCTTCTTAAGTAATATTGTTTGTATTTTTTCCACACATTGTACATTTTTTAGTTTTTGTATTTTGTCTAATAAATGTCATCCAGGTATGTCTTTTTTGCTTGAACAACTTGCTTTCATTGTTATGTAAATGTCACATAACTCTGACGGTAGAACTCAATGTCGTGTTCATTCTGCAGTTCTGTCCAGAGTTTGAATCTGCTTAAGCAGTCTGTCCTCCTGTGCCTGACGCCTTTTCTCCATCAGGACATTCAGGGTATATAGAAAAGGGTTGATGGCCGAGTTTAAGGGCAGCACAATGATTGCTATGGCAACGTTGACCTCGCCAGACACAGAGACCCCCTGAGAGGCCAGGAGGCCCAGGAGACCAATGGGGAACCAGCACAGGAAGTCTGACACAGCAATGGTCAACAGTCGACGCGCAAGTCAGCATCCTGTGAACTCTGACCCGTCTGGGTTGCTGACATTTGATTGGTTCGCACGGAGTAAAAAATGATGGCTTGCCCAAGGGCGATAAAGAGGAAGAGGATGAAGTTGAGGACGATCATAATGGCGAAGGCGTACCGTTGACCAGCGAATTGTTTGGTGGTGACTGGCAGAGGAATGCAGATGCCTGTTTGACTGTAGAAGTCCCAGTGACCATGGCCTGGAAAGAAGGGCACAAACGCCAACAGAATACCAATCAACCAACAACCAGCAGTGGTCAGATGAGCCTGAGTGCTCTTGAAGCGGAGAAATTTCAGCGGAAAATGCACGATCAGAAAACGATCTAGAGTAATGAGACAGATGATGAAGGATGAGACTTCAGAAGAGAGCAGTGATATAAACCCTGCAGACTGGCACACAGGGCCATGCCTCCATGACACATCGTTCCACACGTAAACGTTATGGTAAAACCTATCAGCCACCCCTATCACAGCGAGATACAGCCCCATGAGAAAATCTGAGGCACACAGATGAACCACAAAGACTCCGAAGCCTGTGGATCCTTTTCGTTTGATAGTCATCGAGCGAAATACACCACTGACCAAATTGCCAAGCATGGACAGAGAGGCGAACAAGGTCAGCATTGCTCGGTAGACATTGGACTGAAGCAAGTCATCACATGACGAGATGGCGTCCTTGGGAGCATGACAGTTGTTGACATTGAACCCTTCTAACAACGCAGCGTTACAGCACAGCTTGTAATTGTCGCCATGTACCTTTTCCAGTTGTGTGAGGTCCTTGAAGACATTCTCCTGGATGTCTTCCATTGGGCAGCCTGTCATGTCTAGGGTCTGTAGCTGTGTCATCAACTGCAGGCTTGCATCTGCCACACGGTGTGTACCACAACCAGAAACATTCAGCGTCTGTACATGAGGGAACAGTTTTCCCAACCTGTCGTTTATTGTTGGAAGATAAATGGCAGCCATGTGCAAAACTTGGATTTTTACAAGTATCACGACAGGATTACCATAGGATTCTTTATGCAGGGAACTGTCTGTATATAAAAAAAGCTGAGAGTGGATTGTTCGAAAGAACTAATGTCCGTAAATTTAACATATCCTGAAAAACACTGGTGAGAGAGATGATGCGGTTATCACTGAGATCCAGTGTGACCATGTTCCTAAAGGAGATGATCCCTACGTCAAACACCTGGCAGCTGGCTAGGTTCAGAAAGACCAGCATAGCATTCAATGTCAACTGTCCCATCTTCATCCCGCTGCCACGAGCTTTCAGATAACGCAGGTCCGGGTACTGGTCAGCAGAGAACCAGCGTGGACACGTAAAAGCCAGTCCATAGCACGTGCACCCGCTGGGACACTTTTGACCACACAGCAGTTCATCATCAGACTGTGGACATTGGTGGATGCCGTCACACACATGGGAGTGGTGCAGACAGCTGGAAGAGCCGCGACAGTGGTAATAACCAGGGCACTGGTAGTC
Organism: Conus betulinus; assembly: GCA_016801955.1. Classification (NCBI taxonomy): domain Eukaryota; kingdom Metazoa; phylum Mollusca; class Gastropoda; order Neogastropoda; family Conidae; genus Conus; species Conus betulinus. Next base: position 67,966 of record JADBJO010008151.1, on the reverse strand, counting down.
CTCACATCCTGCTTCATCCTCCCACTCTGGCAGTCATACACTCCATTGCATCTGGTGAACACACCGGAAGACAATAGCCCTTGGGACACTGGTAATGAGTCTCTGGGCACAAGATTGACTCTTGGACACCTGTCTGATTCAGAGGATAGATGGTATGGGCATCCTTTCATGAGCTCAACAACTGCTGGAGGTGCGGGGGGAGGTGGATGATTTGGGGATAGATATCTACCTTCACACATTTCATCGGTGATGCAGCCAATTTCATCATCCCTGTTGACACAATCGTTGTTTCCATCGCAGCACGTGGCAATAGCGTAACACTGTACTCCCATAACCATTGCTCTCAACACACACACACACACACACACACACACACTCACACACACACACACACACACACACACACACACACACACACACACACACACACACATAAGCACACGCAAGTGCAAATGCACATGCCTTAGTGCATACACATACAAATAGTCACACACACACACACACACACACACACACACACACACACACTTTGAAAGCAAATCCGTGAACACCATGTTTGGCCGTTATCACTGAAGACGAATTTAAACAGCAGCCACACATTGATCTTGCTTTCAAATAACTGGCTAGGAAAATGTTTTTACCGAATAAACGTAGACATTACATTAACGCTAATACTAAGAAGTTATTCTTGAAGCTTGTTTTTGCTTTATCTCAATGGCTTCGCATTTTCAGTGTGGAATCGTGTTGGTGACAATACGCCAATTCTTAGAAATTATTCTTGAAGCTTGTTGCATTGTATCAATGGCTGTACATTTTCAGTATGGTGTGGAGTGTTGTTGATGATCACACAAAAAGAATTAACTTTTTGTATAGAAGAACAGATAAGCTGAAAATCCAGACAACTGCGTATCAGTCACAGAAAAAAAACAACCAGACGGAACTTATCTTTGCCCACACAATCTACAGTAAAATGATAGTGGCACCTGCGTAACTTGCTGAATATGTTCAAATGGAAGACTTATCTTTATTTTCCATGTGCATGCACTGAGTAATACAATACGATGTTTGGGTACTTCGGTTCATCTGTTTGGCACTCTTCATCCATTTGTCAAGAAATGTCATCATTGTAGCCATTCAGATCAAGCATTAGGAAATCACAGCTTAGGAAGTAAGAGCCATCAACTTGTGACTGCAGTCCTAAATACTTTGCTCAATCCCCCTCTCTCTCTCTCTCTCTCTCTCTCTCTCTCTCTCTCTCTCTGTTACATAACTCTTTGTGAATTTAACTTCTGCCTTTTTTCATGTTCATTATCCTTCTGCGTTGAACATTTCTGTTGTTTGTGCTGTTTTTCACAGTTGTTTGTAAGTTTAACTTTTGCCTGTTTTTCATATTCATTGTTCTTTTGCATTGAAGACTGTCATGTTGTGTGTGTACTATATGGGCACATTTGTGTTTGTATTCAAGTGCATCCTCGCTATATGTTTTTAGTTGCACAAATGTTGCAGTCGTCTTCTGCATGGCCACAGAAAGATGGGCTACGTGTTGGACATCTCAATGTAAAGCGTATTCAAAGCAGGTTCAACGATGTACCCACAATACTATACTATCAAGACAAACCCTTTCATATATTTGGCTTCACTGAATCAAGACTTTCAGACATTGTCCCAGATACCCATGTCTTAATCTCTAGCTACAATATTGTACGCAGAGATCCCACCGAGTCCAAATCTATGGGCATATTAAATTACATTACATTGCTGATTGGATGGACAAGTTTACAGCCATTGGATGGACACAAGTTTACGGCCACGATGGATGCACCATCGCTTGATGCTACAGAAATAACACTTTTAGGTGATTTCAACATTGATCTATTGAAATGTCAAACATCATAGGCAGATAGGACTACTTCATACAACTTATCCCAAATTATAGACATGTCCACCCGGGCAACGTCCACGAGCAAAACGTTAATCGACCACATAACATCATTGAGAAATGTGTGCCTTTGAATGTCTGCAGCGAGCACTTTCCAATATCCATTACGTGGAAAAGAAATGGAATCAAAATTCCTAAAGCTGGCCACAAACATATCACTTGTAAATATTTTGACAATTTCATGAAGATGACTTTCTTCATGACCTTATGTATTCCCCCCCTCATGAATGTCGCATGACGACAAAGATCGTGATTTCTATTGTAGAGCAAGACGTGAGTACAAACACTTGCAAAGGATTGAAAGGGAGCAGTTTAACAATGCATTGATGACAGAACTAATTGCATCTGTAGAAAATCAGAAAGAATTTTGGAAAAATGTGCATCAAATTTCATTAAAAAGAAGACGACCAGTAACAGCATCAGTATCGAAACATTTTAAGTCACTTGTAACTAAAGACGTAGATCCCTAACAACGGGTTACAACTGGATCATAATGAAGGACAGGATGAATACTTAAGTCGTCTGATTTCAAAAGAGGAAGTCATGTTTGCTCTAAGAAAAATTAAGAAATGTAACTTCCTGGCTAGACGGTATAACTGGTGAGCTGCTGAGGAATGCTTGTAAAGCTGACCTGATTATAATTGATGATAACTGACGATAATTCCCAACTGGAAGAAGAAGAAAAAGAAAACAGCTAACCTGTTGGTCGTTCCCACACTGGACGTAATCCGGAGGGCAGAGCTGATGGACACAGAAGTCTTCATCACTGTTATCCTGACAATCCTGACGATGGTCACACACCAGAGTGTAGGAAACTCTCTGCCCTCGCTGACAGCGGTAGGAAGGCGGAAGGGGGCTCAATCCCACCGGACACGTGTGGGCTGATGGGATATCCAACAACTCCGGGCTCTGGCCAAAGAGCTGGGGTTGCACTGCCCAGCAGTGACTCCGAGAGTCACAAGCGTGGAAAGTGAACAGTGTGGTTCGCAGGACAGACAGTCAACCCCCATATTTATCTCCCTTTGTCCGCAGTTCAGCAAAGGTGACTGTGACTGCAGAGGACGAGGATCGTGTATTTGACGCCTGGTTTCTGTGTTTCGCATAGAACGTTACTCTTTTCTTTCATAACGAGACAACCTGACAATGTTGTGCCACGTGTTCGGGGTTGTGTGCTGATCCTGAAGTGTCTTTTTGTCTAGGGTTTCAGCTTCTAGCTCGCCGAACATGCGGGAGCCAACTGTCTCTTGGAAATAGTGAACAGCGTAAGCTATTGTTCCATCTGCCCAAACTGGTAACGCTCGATACCTGCAAAACGCGTCACACCTGGTCATGATCAGCGTTATGAGACGGATGGCAAAGGTCTCGCTCGACATCTTATTGTAAACGTATCTAGTTGTGGTCAGAATATCAGAAACTACCTCTACATACACGCGCGCGCGTTCGCGTGTGCGCACGCACACACACACACACACACACACACACACACACACACACTCACAACCACACACACACACAAAATCCCAAGATACGGATAAAGTCTGATAGACAGCGACTCCAGCGAATCGTATCGAGACTTCTGCCCATAACACCAGTTAAACGCAAGAATAATCATTAGTTCAGCTAACAGACAGACTTACGCGCCATATCCTATAAGAAAGTCTTACAGTGAGTTTTTAGTTTATAAAGAAAATATCCCAAATGATATCACAATCAAACAGTGAAGAGCAAGAATCAGCATGCCTTATACGGAACGTTTAACATTAAACTAAGCAAGCATAAAAGGCAACAACCATCAATACATGAAGAAAATTAGAGAATACAAATCAGCCTTCCCATATGCGAAAAACATGTTGTCTTAAAACCAAAACAATCATAAAGAGGAACTGAATGTGACAGCACTCTTATTGATAACGAAATTGAAAAATGCATATCAAATGGATATATCAACCTATGAATGGGGAAAACAATGAAGTCATTTCACCTGTCCTCACTAAGTGAAAAGAAAATAGATGACTCACACAGGATGATTCTTAATCTGATGAAACTAAACATTGAAACTACCCACCATCATTTTATATTTCGGCCATCAACCAATGCTTTACCTTTATGCCATCCAGAAAATTGTTAAATGAGCTCAGAATTCTTGAAAGACTTCATCATGATAAATGTGAAGCTCAGTCTAATTGTCTTGTTTTGGCCTCTTGCCTGCTCATAAAAATGATGGAACCTCTATTCCCTCAGCTTCATGTGAAAAGACACAATGTAGGAGGCTTTTCTGAATTAAAGCTTGCTCTCTTGTTTCACAGGCCACGAAAAATATGATAAATGTCATCAATTTTCCATCGCTCTTCAACGATTAGGATTTCTTACACATTCTACACAGTCAGAGCTAAATCTATAATAAAGAAATTCAGTACTTAGATGTAATCATTGACTGGGAATCGATGTCAGTCAGGCTCATTTTCAAAAGACGAATGAACCCAAACGAAAACAAGTAAAGGCCTGTTAGCACAAAGATCTCGAAAGCAGAGAGTTTTTCATGCAAGAAAACGTGTTCTCTCTTAATGCACAACTAATTTCTGCATGAGCCGATTCTACTGAGAGCCTGTCCTCCCAAAACTGCACGTCTCCATGTTCGTGTATTAAGCTAGACAAATCCGGCAAACTGCAGCAGTATACAGCTGGCCAACAAAGATGTTCCATCTATAAAGAATGTGCAGCTGCCAGCAAAGTACTGAAATAGCAGATTTCTTTTGATGGATTGTATCTGTTTTTGCTATTCTGTCAATTCACACGGCGCATTGCTCATGTCTCCCTTCCCACCACTCATTTCTCCATCTCCCTCCCTCCTCTGCGGTCCCTGTCTTGGCCATGCCTTCTGTCCCTTTTTTTTCCAGCTACCCCTGGCGAAGAGAGAAACAGCGCTCTGACCTTCACACCAACTGGTAAATTACTCTCCTGTGACGAGCAGTACGCCATTACCTTGCTTCCTCCTGCCCCCCTCTCCCCCCATGCACTCGCTACTCGCATACTCCCCTCTTCCTCTTTCCCCCCACGCACTCCCCCCTTCACTCCAGCATAATTAACAGTCCCTGGAATGCCATATTGTGCTTGGCTTGGAGAAGAAGAAATACCTCATCTCCCACATCAAACCACCATTTTTGTCTTTTCTTTTTTTTTTTTTTTTGTCTTTTATTTTTATTCTATTACTATTTTTGCAGAAGTGCTGGTTGTAGTTCGCCAAGTAACACCACAGGATTAAGCTGTGCTTTGACAGTTGTGGACAGAAACGAAGAAGACCAGAGACAGTGAGCCGAGGCTTTCGACATGGTGTGCAATATCTTTCAATGAAAAAGTGTGAGTCTTATTCTCTGGGTAGTTTCTTTAGCCCCAGATCATTCTCCTTTATCTAAAATGTCACATTTTCTTTCGCATACATAGTGGATTGCTGGTACTTTTGTTTTTGTTCCATGTCATTTTTACAGCATTTTTTAATGTTCTGAGGCTTTGTATTAAAGTTTTTTTATTCACAATCCTATATTCCTGGTATTTACTCTCTATCCGTTGAATCCATTCTTTATGGGTGAAGATAGTAAAGGGTATATCAAAACGTTTTGTGATCAAAATGATAGTCAAACATGTCTCCCTATATCAGTTACATGAATGCCCTACATATCTTTTGTCCTACAAGCCCAAAAACAAAAAAATGATGAAGAAACTCCAAAAACTGAATCATGCAATTATGTTCAGATCACCTTCAACTACTTTTTTAATTCAATTTCTTTTTGTTTTTAATCTTTTCGGACGTTTTCCTGTTAAATAGAAATGAACAGCATTTATTGTATGCAGGTCTGTATCTGAAAGACCAACGCATTGTTTAACATGAAGAAATTCACTGATCGGAAAAAAATGAATAACGATCATTTTACGTTTAATTCGGAGATTTCTTTTTCGTCGATTTTTTTAAATTGAATTATTCTTTCATCGATTCTCTGTTTTCAATTCAGCTCTCGTACGTATTCTTTATCCTTTCTGCATCAAAAATATATGTTAAAAATTTAATTCTGTTCACAGCTCTCAATGAGAGTCGTGCTCTTTTTTTCATTTGCAACGCTTTTGTTTTCCGAGTATTCAATCCCAGGCCAGAGAAAGTTTGAAACGAAAACACGATCTCTGACGATTTTTACACTTCATGTCAGTCTTTTTAAAAGCTAGCTCTCTCTCTCTCTCTCTCTCTCTCTCTCTATATATATATATATATATATATATATATATATATATATATATATGTAAGATTCCGTGAATGTCAGATTGTGTAAATGTTTTAACGAAATTTTGTACCTCACCAAACAACAGCCAATACACATTCCTTACATGTTGGGATATCCCCCGAAATGGAAAACAAGCCGATGACTATAGGGAATTGTTGATGTCTCCACAAGATCCGGGTCACATCTTTGTATTCCTGTGTCGTTTTGAGAACGGCGATCTGTGCCCCTTTTCGCAGACATTCCTGTCTCCAGTCAGAGTGACTGTTCCTATATTTATCAAACCACAGGCTGTAGCACCGACCTTTAACTTCGAACCCCACATCCTGGCATCTGGGGTAGCTGCAGTTTTCTTCATCTCTTCCGCCTAAACACTGGGTGACCATATTACAGCCAGGTGAGGCCTGAAGCTTCTCCAGTAGTCCACTGAGCAGTTCCATCGACCCTCACGGTTTTCAGCTGGTCTCTTGGAGTTCTGGTTCAGAAGGAAATGTACAGTAAACGAAAAACGTAAACAGACATCAATGAATCTGACTTTTGTCTGAGGTGCTTTTCCTGTGTCCATTCCTAATGGACACAGCACACTATAGGCTTATGCTGCAGTCAAGCTGCTTTTGGAGTTCACAACGTTCGCCAGAAAACACAAACGCAAACGATGTCGATCGAAACGACACACGACGTATGCACCGTTGTTCAGTTGGAATTTGACAGAACATTTACCGAGATTTAAAAACGTTTAGTTGTTTGCTAGTGGATATTTCAGAGGGATGAAAAACACGTGTGTGTTACTACAATTACGTTTCAGCTTATCGAATTGACACACACTTCTCAGAGAGGGAATGAATGAATGAATGAAGTTTAATGCTATTAAGTTGTGAAGCCCATTTAGCAAATTGGCGCGATGTACAAAGACAATACGCGACTCGATTTCGATTTTCATTGACATGGCAACCACAGCAATATCTTTTTCTTTCACTTTACATGACAAAATCGCGAACGAGAAAAAATGTCACTGGTATGCATTAACTGTCAGTTCTGTAGATGATGGTCACCCCAGGTAAAACTGGATAAATCCGTGGAGAGCGTGCAGCCGCCGTAGAGCACGTGCTTACGTCTCTGCATGCTTCGTGTTGCTGATGCGTCGTCCTTTCCGAAGGCAGGCCAGTTTAACACATTCTTCCTCCGATGACATGTGTCTTTCTTCTTGCTTAACATACCAAAATAAACAATCGTCCTCTGAGCACGGATCGCAGGAATACTCCAGAATAACATCATCTGATTTACAGCAGCAGCACGCCCACATCATCCCTTTGATGAAACATGGACCTTCCTAAATGCTTTGTTTCTGTGAAAATCTCACAATCGTCTCTGCACCTGTCGATCTGTCAGAGTAGCGACATAATTCTTAACCACTCCCGTGTCAAAACCAGCGACTATTTTGTCGATCGCTTGTTGGACTTACGTCGATGACTGACGGGTGGATTTCTAGATCGCTGATGTTACACTCCGACAGAACGGAATGCAAAGACAGAAGCGCATCCTGAGCATGCGACGTGCCACAATCATCGCGAATTGGCTTGATGTGTTCTTCTGCACTGTGCTGTGTACTGTGTTCGTCTGATTCGGTATTAGGCATGGCCAGTTCATCAGCTTTAGTCGTGGTACCAAGACCAGCACCAACCTGTTCAAGTCGTCTATTCTTCTGTTTCACTCTCTCTTGATGATCCCGTCGCACCTGCCTGTGGGGCTTCTTCCTATGATATTGAACTTGCGTTCTCCGGTTCAGACAGGATCCATCATTGTTGTTGACACTGGGCTGACTGGCTTCAGTCGTAGAACGACCACTGTGTTGTTGCCTTCTCCTGTAATGTTCCAACTTGACACAGAGTTTTCAGTCAGCAGGGCGTTCAGGGCTGCCTCCGCAGTCGCTGGAAATCCAGTAACTGGCATTATCATAGGAAAATTAAAAACAATTGCCGCAGCTGAAATAAATGGCGCCCCATCTCTTTGCGTCAAACCACGTGACCCAAGCTCTCAGAGAGAGAGAGAGAGAGAGAGAGAGAGAGAGAGAGAGATCCTGACTGAAATTCGGATTACATGGAGCAGACCATCAGGTCATGCTAGGTACAGGTTTACACTGCACACACCACATTCATTACGTATCCTTAAGACTAACAAGTTTGAGTACGCTTGTATGGAGCACTCTGTCTGTCTCTGTCTCTCTCTCTCTCTCTCTCTCTCTCTCTCTCTCTCTCTCTCTCTCTCTCTCTCTCTCTCTCTACGTACTCCCAATTGCTAAGTCCACTTTGTGAAAAAAAAAAAAAACGAAAAAGACGAAATGAGCTTTGTTTCATGTTGTCTTGTTTTGTTTAATCTCAGAAGCAATAGTGGCAACACTCTACAGAAGCCCTATTGGTTTCAAATGAAACCTTTTGATGTCATGGCATTGTAATAATGTCATTAAAACTTCAATGTATTCATACTAGGCCTTTCAGGTGAGAGAGTACACAACAACATCATGATACTCTTTTGTTTGTCTGGTTATATTTGCTGTAATGGGGATTAGTTGTCTAAAATGCACACACCCTTCATCAAGGGGCCTGTCTTTCTATGAATAAACAATTATCATTGTGATTGTCATATATACTCTCTCTCTCTCTCTCTCTCTCTCTCTCTCTCTCTATATATATATATATATATATATATATATATATATATATATATATATATATATATATATCAACAATACGTAGATCGTGGAATAAATAAATAAATCCGATTTTAAAAAAAAACGACGTGCTGGTTTGCGTGTCCAAGCAGCATTAGCCTGTGAAGTTCTTGCAGACACACCAGCTGAGAAGATTACTGGATTGTGGACAGTTGTGAGCGTGGCACGTCAACCTCTGTATGTTGGACGGAACATTGCGTGCTGCTGACCACTGGACTGGTCTTGGGAGAAAATCACTTATATAGGGATTTGCAGGAAAGAAGCGGTGCTAGTCTAGGATTCTGGAGAATATGGAGGATAAAGAATCATGTGACCAGAGCTGAGGGTTGAATGGGAATTATGGGTAAAGAAAGAACAGGAACCAAAGGGAGACAGGTAAGGGCAGGGGATAAGGTTCCTGCTTTCACAAGACTGGATGACATGAAGCAAGGGGAGACGTCTCAATACCATCTGCCATGGACTTGGAAACATGTAGGATCATGGATCTGAATTTCCTATGATCCACAAATCCTGTCAGAAAATACGGGAGATGATTTAGTGAGGTTAAAGGAGGTGGGGGGGGGGGGGGAGGGGGGCGGCGCAGGAGGAGGAAAAAGGCGCAGGACGAAAACCTATCCGGTACTGAAAACTGCTTCATCTCTGTCACCTGTGGTCTGTGGTGAGAAGTGGATGGTGCTGGTGACTGTGGGGAACCTCAGCGGAGATACCCAGTACCATTAAGGGAGTCATGAGCTACAGGACGTGTGTCCCATGGATGACCTTCACTGCCAGACGTGCCATCCCTCACCACAGCTTTATTTTTCCATCCTGCATGAGACAGTGAAAGGGCAAACAAACAAGGCTTTATACATTTCTGATCCAACATTTTTGCTGCTGTGTAGTCTGAGCAGAGGCATGTATCAAACTTGTGTACTTGTTAACTATTGAAAATTAAATTCCCAGAAAGTGATGGCGTCATTTTTGCACAATTTTGTGTGTGTTGTCATTGTTCTAATAATGCCTGACCACTTGTGTACAAGCTTTCATGCCGCATCTACGTTATCTACAGGAAAATAAACCCAGTCGAGTTTGGTATTAAAAAGAATTGTTGGGAATTCACCAATTCAGTCACCTCAAGAGCGCAGACATATTACATTTTTCATGACAATAACTAATTATCAAACCTATAGCCCCATTTGTAATGGCCGCTCAACCATGCCGAACACATTGCTGTCAGACCAGCTATGCACAGATGACATTCAGTTGGCCGAGTACAGTGCTGTTAGCTGGCTGGTGGGGAGCGGCCTGCAGAAAACACCCCTTTTCCTGACCTGCAATCACGGCTTGGCCTCTGCAGCTGTAAACTCCCTGCGACTCAAAACTAAGTAACTTGCTCTGAACAGCCGTGAGATCACCAGCATGAGCACTGTCATTGCACAGAGCCTGGAAGCGGAGCGCCACTCTGTGTGATAAAAATGCTGTGGGTGTCTGTCATGTCCATGGTCATGGTTGTGAGTTCTGAAGACAGATATCTGTTGGATGGCAACAATGTTGTCTTCAATGGTGTACTCCAGCTGACTCCTAACATTGCTGGGACAATTGACTGAAAGAAGACGATGAAGTCACAGCCAAATGTGAGTTCGAATTGAGCCAGCCGGACCATTATTTTGGTCAACATGCACAGTATCAGTGCTTGGTTGTATTTGCAGTTCTGACTAATGCTACCAATGGACAACTTGGTAATATATAAAAAAGGGGTAAATATTGGAGGATTGAATGATTGTAATCGATTTTGATTTATCTGCCAAACGTTTGAATCACTGATTGGAAGGATTAGGGTCTTTAACATTTATTTGACTCTTGTCTTTGGTTTGTTTGAATAGAATGAGAACATTGAAATGAAACATCAGAGTCATTCTTTAATGAGAGAAATGTTCGTCTCTTTTAATTCTGTCCATTTTATCATCATTCCTGGACAAGATTGTGATGGACATGAAAGCCATTGTACCCAAACACATCTGTGGATACAATGTTTTTCTTTGGAGTTGAGGTCAGGGAAGCTGGTGCTCCTTCTGGAGAGGCAGCAACAACTGCATCATTCAGGAACATGCCTAGATTGAAATAGGGGAGGGTGGGGGAGACCACAGGTCATTATGAGTGTCACAATCTTTCAGCTTATGTCAGCAATACTTACACATAACTGTATATTATAATTATTGTGCAGATAAATTACAATTACATTAAGAAGAGAAAAATAACACTGGGCTAAAACATTAATCAATGACTTTTTTTCCTTCTCACATTTGAAAAAAAAAAAATCCAACCGAAATGTCCGAGATGTTTTTTTTGTTTTTTTTTTGTCACTGAATGGGTTTGCTTTGGTCATATGAGCAAGTGCGCGATATCAAGTCTAGCAATATTAATGTTTTAAAGCTTTCAACATTAGAGACTAAAGCCTTACCAAATCACTGTGATGTTAAAGTTTTTAAAGGATACTATTGAGTCTTTGACATAAAATCCATGTGTTGGTCTGTTAGATTATGAAGCGTTGAATCCAGCCTGAATTCAGTGCTATTCTGTTTTTCGACACACTGTTTACATTCTTCATAGGGCAACGTGTATAGACAGCATACCTTCTTTCCTAACTACAGCCCCACCTTTGCCAACCTAACTCCCTCTAAACCTGAATGGAGAGAGTGAGGAGAGGGGGACATGAGGGGAGGGAGGAAAATGGAGATGAGGTAGTCACACAAAAAAGAACGAAAATCCCAACATTAGAAACTGGATGAAGGGCGATGAGGAACGAAGCAGCCAGGAAGGTAGACAAAGGGACGAAAAAAGGAACAAACGGAGGAAGAGTACGCGCTGGAAGTGCACGCAGTTCAACTACAGCACTCAGGTTTGATCGCAGTCCTCTGGATAGGAAGATGATATATTCACAAGGTCCATCGCTGTCAGTGCCTGGCTTCCATTGAAAAGGCTTCAGGGCAAGGAAAGGGGAAATAAAATGTAGCCAAAACATGTCTATATACAGAGTACCCAGAAAGGTTGCCATACGCCCAAATATCTCCACTCGACCCCACTTCCCTCCCTCCACCACCCTTCCCTTCCTCGTTTTCAATACCAATATTAAAAGCAAACGCTACGCTCTCACTCACGTACACATAAAACTTATGTATAAGACAAACGTACTTTAAGATTTTCTGACGAAAAACATACTCTGGACCTTTACACTCCCGCCTTTCACTTTTTCACGAGTTTTATTACAGACTTTCAAAAACATACTAAAGTGAAGTTTGGCAGGATTGGTGAAGATGAAAAAAATGAACAAACGTGTCGTCTTCACAATGTCCGTGTTACTAAAACTAACAGAGGAAAAGCCCAGTTCCCAAGATTATAGGTGATTCACGTCTCCATCTCTATATGTTTGTATGATCTTTCCTAGCATCATCCTTACGTTCTTTTTGCTCTTTTTCTTCAAGACTGATTACCGGAAATTTTTACAACTATAGGAGTGATAGCGACGGGCGTGGAAAACTTACATTCATTTGTTATGGTCATAACTCCATTCCTCATTCACCACACCTCTCTACATTTGATTTGTATTTCTGAAGCTTCTTTAGGCTGTTCCTCCTTTTTTTTTTTTTTTTCTTTTTTTCATGCGTTTGTTAATTTACATAAGTATATAAATATTGCTTTTTTTCACATACAAACGGGATGAAAGTATCAGCACACCAAAACATACGAACAGAAATAAACCCAGACGCTATGCATCATACCTAAAACATTAAAGTTTGCTTTCGAATATCCATTGGTAAACAGAACACACAGATTTGCATGGCGAGCAAGTATGGATGGAGTTGAAGGGGGAAAAAGAAGAGGCTGGAAAAAAATAGGTAGATTAGAGGCCCCACTTAAAATGGAGAAAAAAGAACTTGCCACAAAAACGACGTAGCAAATTGTAGATTTGAGGCCCCCAAAAAAGAAAAAACAACCAACAGAGTTGTAGGAGATGAAGTTATGGCATCACTGGTGAAAAAAAGGTGGTCGTCAGAGACCTTCGACGGCCAGTTCCTGTCCACAAGCCCCACAGAACATTCAGACGAAGATGGAACACCAGGTCCCGACTCTTTATCAGTAGCTTTCTTCCTTCACCAAAGGAGAACCGTGCAGTAAACGGGTGACCTTCCCTGCCTTCCCACCACTGCAATGAAGTGGCCTGGGTGTAGCTCAGCCAACGAAAAACAACAATGGAAGCTCTTCATGGCTGTGCTGGCCAACAAACTGCTGAAAGAAGAATAATGCACCTGGAGGTGCAGATGGGACTAAAAGAAGTACTGTCCTCAACTGTCGAAGCAATCAGCTGGGAACAATCCTGCACCACCCCCTGGAAGCCTGTGCTGTGATCAAATAGGGTGCGGTGGGCACATGGGAGCGCTCAACTCCCCGGATGAGCTGCTGGGTACACTAAAATTCATTCCTTTTTGTTCGACAGCCCCATGCTTCCATCCTTTGAAATGGACATGGCCCGAACAGAGGTCGGGTTCATTCCACAGAGGGAGGGGGGAGCAGCTGGTGAAGTCAGGTAGAAGGGCTGTGATTGGCCAATGAAAGGAACTCACGTGGGCTGGTGTTGAAGAAGATCGCAAACGCACGTGCTTCATGTTGAGTGTGGACCCTTTGAATCATACATTCTCAAAACAAGCACACACACACACACACACAGCGCCCAAGCCTTCCCTCCCCCCATCACCTCCTTTTTTTTTTTCCCCCCCCCCCCAATCACCTTGAACAAAACAGTCTGGTTGTACAAAAATTGCGCCCTCTCTTCCAACCATGCAACAAAAGACTCACATACCCCCCCCCCCCCCCCCCCCCCCCCCCCGTCACACACACACACACACACACACACACACACACACACACCACCACACGGTGGATTTGGTCCGTGACAAACGGGTAATGGTGTAAATGCATTTCAGCTGCATTTTCACAGTTTCTTTTAATCGTTTTCTTCAGCTTTGTTGTTACCCCCTCAGGGCTGATTCACCCACTTTGCTCTGGTTTGTCCTCACCACAGTACATTTTATGTTAATATTTAGAATGTCTGGATTAATTCCATATTTGTTCAATGTAAATGCAACAAAGAAAAAGGATGTAAATAATGCCTTGGCATTGGCTGCAATGAGCAAAACAACCTTTGGTTTAAAAACACAAATCGGCAAACACAAAAGGATTATAATAATTCCATACCACGTCCTATGATTTGTTTGTTAAACACACTCTAACGCCCATTTCAATGTGATAAACGTTATTCTTTATAGCAGCCCATAACTGAGAGAATCTTGCTGTGATGGATCTCCCTTCAAAGGCGTTCATTTCAAAATATATTTGAAGGTATCAGAGAACTTTCCAAATTATATTTCTGAATACGATGTTAGCATAACAGAAGCATTAGTATGTGGTGGAAAATCATAATTGTGATTTCTATCTGCTCATAAAATACCAGTTGATTGACTAGTTAATCCAATAACTGTTTGATTGGTGGTAAAACTTAATGGCCAGTAGAATGAAAATTGTCAGAGCTGACAGGACGAAAACTGATGGGCGATTGTTGTCTGCTATGTCCACAAACTGATGTCCACTTTTTTTTTTTATGATGGCGGCATTGTTCCCAAGCAGCTGTTTCCAGGTTTATAAATTTCAGTGTAAATGCAAGTCCACGTACCAAAATACCCAAGCTTCGTATACTGACACAACACAAAAACAACCTGTATACACTTTACCTGATGAAAAGTGAACAGGAGACGAAATCCTTTGTCGCTGTGGAAATTATGGTACAAATACTCAATTCTCACCGGCTCAGGTGGTAGGGTAAGAAGAAAGGATCAAGAGGATTCTGTCCATGTTTGAGATAGTGAAGCCCTCTCTTCACCGAATCTGCAGTCATTCCATGCAGAGGAACGTAACCTCTTGGAATGTTGTTTGAACGGTATATGCTTACCCCGCGATATGAATTAAAGAACATAAAGCTGTTCATCATGATATGGTGTGGAGGGATGTGGATGGATGCTCTACTCTTAATGTAGCCAGTGCTAATTGGGTAAGCCATGTGAGCCTTTGGGTGAAATAATGGTGATTGTAACAGACCTGCAAAAAAGAAAAAAAATCAGCAAGCTTTAAATGCATAACTACAGTATATTCAACATTCATTCCGAACTAAATCAGTTGACCATCTGTGCATAAGAGCAAAACAAAAAAAGAAGAAAAGAAAAGGAAAAGAAGAGAAAGGAAAAACAAACAGAAAGAAAGAAAAAAATGTGCATTGTAAGAAATTAATAAAGAAAAGTGAGCACTGTAAGCACATACAAGTTTATTCATTCAAAACTGTATACAAAAGAGCAGATGGGAGTAGATGTGTGTTTATTAGAATATGCGTTGCAATTCAGTCATCAGTTGTCGGCTTACTGACACACACGCACACGCATGCTCACGCATGCACACACACACACACACACACACACGCGCGCGCGCTCATAACACAATCAAAATGAAAGTTATGGTGATGATCAAATTCAAGAATTCTACACTCAGATTCCATCGTTTGCGAATAAAACTGACAAGGAAGACACCCTCATCGTTCAGGGTGACCAGATACCAAAATCAGTATGAGTACTCTGAAAGACATGAGAGATTCCTGCAGCCATTCATGTAATGGAGCACTAGTAAAAGCTTTTTGCAATTTTTTTTAATCGGTCATGTAGGTTTATATGTAAGGAAATTAAGCGCTGTATGAATTGTTTTTAACAGTTTAAAGCCCAATGGGTTATATTCCAGAGTCAGAAATGGTCATAGCCAAACGCATTCATTTAGAAGTGAACGCGATCTCAACATACTTTCTCTTTTTAGATTCTGTTGTTATCTCTGTGATCCTGAATACAGTCTAGAGTGGCCCTGACATAGACCAGGTGATGGTGGCAATCGCTAAAGTGATGATCCGACCCCTGAGCACATGCTTAAGGGTAGCCCAGGTTCTGGGAATGCAAACCCTGGAAATTCACAAGATCAGTACGACCAATTAGCAAGATGGCAACCCACACCACGACAACTGCCACAACCACAACAACAGCCATGTCCAGTAACAGTTCAGTGGATTTATGTAACACTTCAGTATCACGGATAACATTTATATTCATGTCCACTCGATGCTTCTAAGATATATTCGCGTAACTTATACAGACCCTGACATTCAAATCTTAGCTCCTCATGACCATCTGCCTACTGTAGATCGAGCAACAACAACTGTTACATCAGTATCGCAGGGGTCGTACAGAATGTAACTTTCATTTCATATTTCTTCCAAGGCTGGCACCTCTCTCCTTATGAAATTTTGTTAGAAGTGCACAGTCGTATGAAGATCGTGCACCGAAATAAGTAAGTTACAGACGCACGCAAAATGAAGGGAAACCTCAGTGTTTGATCTATTTCAACCTTCATGTTACAGCAACGTGCACTGGGCAGGTAAGTATGTGTACGACTTGTTGCAAAACTTTCTTTTCTGAACGTAGTTTTCCAAACACCTGCACGGATTTCATGCTCGGAAAATTGTAATGACAGCACTGAATCGTTTTCTTTACAATCCTGTGCTCCGAGATTTGCAAGTCCATCAGAAACTTTCCGTTCACTTTAGACCACAATGTAAATGTGCCCAACAAAAGTCTATCATAAAACCTTGAGACATTACACAATGGATTCAATACTATGTTTCTTAGAGTTTATCAATTCTGGTACTTCAGTTCCAGTTTTACAGTGACTGCGAAGCAGACTGAATAAACAAAAGGTTGGATATGTCATATTTGCAAGAAAAGACTATGCGAATTTCATGCAATTCTGCTGCATACATTGAAAAACCTTTTTCGAGATGAAAACAATTTATACACTTAAGCGTGGAGTAACTTATCCTGAACCAACACGAATTGTGTCCATATACCTGGACTACCTGTAATATATTTAAAGGTAGTTAGGACAAGACCTTCCCGAGAGTTCTCTTATATCATTTACAAGACTAATGATTTTTTTTCAAGAACTTTGTTTTTATTTTCCACTCAAGTGCTGCCACGGAGACATCTGTGGAACAGCGGGAATTTCTGGAATACATTCCATGTCAAAATTAATCCCTTGTTAGCTGGTGGCCAAACGATATTTAAAAGATACAGAGCTCAGAAGACCGATTGGTGGTGCCGAACCTTTCTGTGGGAAGCTGCTCAGTGTTTCTTCAGTTGCCTGCAGGCCATGGCAGAAATTGACAAAGGAGACAGAACTTGTTTTCTGTTTTGTATTAGAATATTGAAGCATAGATTAGACTCACATATACATTCTTACTGAATTCAACTTCGGAGCTCCTGCACTGAACTATCTTTCCTCGTTCAGTGATTGTCACTATTGTTTGACCACCTTGAATATTCATTGCTGTATGGTTTGGCTGCTACAGCTCAATATCGTGTCCCTGCACAGTCGTTGTGTTCGATGTAACAAATTTAGTTGCCCTGTGTAGTCTTCATGTGCCAGAACAGGTCTATCACGTCGAAAAGAGAGCTAGGGGTTGAGACTGATTCAGCTCAGGACACTAGACTGAACAATATGGGGCTGGGGGTAGACGTCTTCGACAACTTTTGCCAGAAATATATACAACCTGACAAAAGCAGTTTCAAAAATTCAAAAGAAAACCAGACACTGCCAACTCGGACACTGAGAGGACAACATGTGTAAAGAAAAACACGAACTGAGCATCACATCTCTGGGGTCTTTACAAGAGTTTGCAAACCACAAGTACTCCACCAGTCATATCTCTAGGGTCCTTACTAGAGTTAGCAACCCACAGGTACTGCACCAGTCATATCTCTAGGGTCATTACTAGAGTTAGCAACCCACAGGTACTGCACCAGTCATATATCTAGGGTCATTACTAGAGTTAGCAACCCATAAGTACTGCACCAGTCATATCTCTAGGGTCATTACTAGAGTTAGCAACCCATAGGTACTGCACCAGTCATATCTCTAGGGTCATTACTAGAGTTAGCAACCCACAGGTACTGCACCAGTCATATCTCTAGGGTCATTTACTAGAGTTAGCAACCCATAGGTACTGCACCAGTCATATATCTAGGGTCATCACAACAGTTAGCAAACCACAAGAACTACACCAGTCATATCTCTAGGGTCATCACTAGAGTTAGCAATCCACAGGTATTGCACCAGTCATATCTCTAGAGTCATTACTAGAGTTAGCAACCCATAGGTATTGCACCAGTCATATATCTAGGGTCTTTACTAGAAAAAGCGGCCCACAGGTTGTGCACCAGTCACATCTCTAGGGTCTTTACTAGAGTTAGCAAACCACGTCATTGCACTAGTCACATCTCTAGGGTCTTTACTAGAGTTAGCACCAGTCACATCTCTAGGGTCATTACCAGAGTTTAGCAACCCACAAGTACTGCACTAGTCACATCTCTAGGGTCTTTACTAGAGTTAGCAGACCACACCTTCTGCACTAACCACATCTCTATGGTCTCAGCTAGAGTTGGAAACCCATACGTACTACACCAGTCACATCTCTAGGGTCCTTACTAGAGATAGCAACCCACAAACACTGCACCAGTGACATCTCTGGTGTATTTACTAGAGTTAGCAGAACACAAGTACTGCACCAGTCATATCTCTAGGGTCTTTACTAGAGTTAGCAGCCCACAAGTACTACGCCAGTCACAACCAGAACTACAGGATGGGCCACACCAAATGTCGTTATTAGTTTGACGAGAAACAGAGCGGCAGAATGCAGCCATGTCGTGTTGTGTTGTTGTTGTTGTTGTTGTTGTTGTTGTTGTTGTTGTTGTCGTCGTACTCTGGCTAAAAGACTCCAGGGATCATCCCAACAGCCAAAGTACTTGAACTATGGTACAACTGCATCAGCTAAAGATGAGAACATTACGTGTGTGACTGTTTTTGATTACCCTGCCACGTGGGCAGCCACATTCCGACTTCGGGAGATTTGTGGGACTGGTAATGTTATGCTAGGAGCTTGTCACGACTGAAGGCAATTCCCACATAACTATTCTGAGTGTAACAACATCTTGATGTAGCCTTGGTGCTCTAGCCTATGTAAGTTGGTCTGACACAGCCTTAAGACATGGCAGGTGTTGTCTCAAAGCACAGTATCATCATGATGGGTATAGTTGTGTTAGGGATGTCGGTGTGAGCAGCACGGAAGTAGTGCATCTGGGAGACTATAGAAGAAGAGTCAACAAAACGGTATTCTTTTATGCAGCAGAGATTGTCGTCAGTATTGACTGGTAGATGTGGTATGTTTGCCACCATTGTAGAATCAAGACAGAGATTATCGTCAGTATGAATTGGTAGGTGTGATATGTTTGGCCACCATTGTAGAATGATGACAGCTTTCTTTTCACATGATAAGCTGTCCCCTCACTCTCCTCCACTTCCCTCTTTTTCCCAGCCTGCAATCCTCTCTGCCTACTTGACTTAAAAATAAATAAATAAATAAATGTGACTTTGTTAGAGATGAACTTGTTTACGAACCGTATATCAATATAGTTATGCTTTTTCATGCCAGTCCCCTCACTCTCCTTCGGTTCCCTCTGTTGTCCCCGCCTTCAGTCCTCCCTGTCCATTTGACCTTTTTTTTCCTCAAATTAATTTAATATTGCTAGACATGAACTTTTTAAGCACAGTGTATCAATCCAGTAATGCTGCTTTCTATACATTCTTGCATGTTGAAAAATACTCATTATTACCCATTGTCGGCGACAAATAGCGTAGCTGCATTTGTGTGATGAAATTCCAGCCCACTGCATCGATCTTGATTTTGATGGTGAAGGGAAGGTTTGGGTCATTGACCACAATGGCGAAGAGGACAAAGTGTACCCCACTGACCCAGTCCAGCAGCAGAGGGGATCTGAAATCTGGGGATCTGAAATCTTCTTCACAGCCGGTCCGTTTGTCCTGGAAATATGACGTGGCACTCTCATGAACGCAAAGATAGAGGACATTGTCTTGGGAACACGTCTGCTCCAGGAACTGAACCCTGAACCTGTATCTGGCATTGGTGGACATGTGGAACCAGCAGATGAGCCTTGACATGGAACCATTAGACAGTGCTGGTTCTCTGAGGCCTGTGTAATGCTGAGAATACGCAATGACCACCTCTCTGGCGTTGATTTCCATCGTTCTGTTCTCCCGTGTGCACTGGGCTAGGTGGCTGGCTGTTAGATTCAAGTAATACCTATTGCTGACTAACATTTTTTTTCAGTTGCTGCTGAAATGTGTCATCTGTGTTTGAAGTTTCTGCACAATGGTTGGTATATAGAATAATGATGACAAGGGGAATAACAGAGAGGCCAACAGAGGCTCTAGGCGCTTTGCAAACAAACAAAACCAACAAAAACATAACTAGACGTAGGTTATGTACATACATAGACTGCGACTACAGTAAATGTATGACTTATAATGCAATCGCCTCTCCCCAACGTCACCATCCAACGCGACAAGCGACCACCACACAGCACACACACACACACACACACACACACACACACCCCTACCCACCCTCTTCTTCCTACAAATCCAGTCAAAAGCGTTACGTTTTTATTAGACAATCAGCACATGCACGGTCCAACGCACACGTGCACACGTCTCGCACACACACACACACACCCTGCCCGTACCTTCTATCTGCCCCTCTCCAGCACACACACACACACACACACACACACACACACACACACACACACACACACACACACACACACACACACACACACACTTCTGGAGTCAATACAGTTCCTCATCAAAACCTCGTCAGCAAACTCTGTCAAATTTTGTGTCGATTAGCCGACTGGTTTCAAGCCTGGCTTTTAGACTTTTATGTAATTCCCAACGAACCAAGTACTGCCAGACTGTTAAGTGTGTATGTCGTGGGGATCTTTCAGTTCAACATGTGATTTTTGATTGTGAACTAACGAAACCCTTTTTGAATGGGTTATACCAAGTGCTGACACTGGGCATGTTAATGTGTTTGACTTTTTGGATTCGTTGCCAGTTGTTTCTCTTGTTAAATAAACGAGAAACCATTTGGAAAGTCCATTAAGGAACATTTTATAATCATAATCGTAAGTTAGATTACTTTAGTTATTTTTCTCTAATTTTTCGTAGTTACTGTCCTATAATTCATCTGTCCTTTATTTTCGTTCTATGTAACCACATCGTCCTCTGCTCTTCTTTATGATAATGGTCTAGAAGTGTAAACACTATGTTATTTAGACGTCTGCAATCACCTATATGTGTGACGAGACATAAAACAGAATTCCTTCCTACACACACACACACACACACACACACACACACACACACACACACACACACAGATTTAATAGATTTCAAAAATTTTAATCCTGCGACCCCTTTTGGGGCATGGAGGACTCAAAACAAATCAAACAAATAGAAATGAAACAAATCAAACATCAAAATTTTCCCTGTAATTAACATACTGAATGTAATGTTACACAACTTTACTAAGTTTCAAAAACTTCGTAAGTTTAGCAACACTTTCTTATTACCACAAAGCAAACGACAATAGTTAAAATACGGACTTTGTATATGTAAATTTTTTCGGTATAAACTGATTTCTAATGACGTTATATTTTGTTACATTTCATTACAAAATGAAATTCATCACCAAGGTCATTCTGGTCACAATCCCGACAGAATCGTTCATCGTGAGGTATTCCAAATCGTCTGTCCAATTTATATCATGAGTTTATGATTGCCACAGCGAAACCGAATCAGTGGGTATATATAAACATCAGGTAACATTTCATATATTTTTCACGGCGAAACTCTGTAAACTAACACTTATTATTACTAGATTCTAAAGCATCATTCCATGCACGTTTGTAAATGTCTTCTAATGAATTACGAACATTTCTACAGAGACTGTGAACAGACGAAAACGTCTGTGTCTCCCAGACACAGTCGAATCCTGTTTCTATCAGGACATCCCGTATACGCATCAACCACCTGGATGTAAAACCCTGATTTCTGTATAAATCATATAATACCTGATACAATCTAGATGAATATTTGCTTGTTTGTGGAGAAAGTAAGGATGACCAGAAATGTATCATTCGTGCATGTACTTCAGTTGAAACAGGATACATTCCTAGTTCTCCATATATCAATTCTTTTTTCGATAGAACAATTCAAATGAAAAAGATGCTTAAAGAATTTAAGCTGAAAACTTTCCATTAGCTTTAAATCACTATATCCCCAAATTTCACAGCCATATAAAAGCACAGGCAGTACCATTGACTGGTACAAGTCCAGTACAATATTTATAGGCAAATCTTGAAATCTTGCTATCTTTAATAAAGAAAACATAGCACATTGCGCTTGGTCATACAAATACTTCTTACATTTATAAAAATTTCCTGTTCTGCTAAAGATTATACCTAAATATTTGAAAGTGTGTGCTATTTCTATACACTGGTTTTTGAATTTTAGTTTTTTTTCTTGGGTTATTGAGTCCATTAAGACTACACCCTTTGTTTTTGCTACATTAACATTAAGCTTCCATGTACTACAATACTCAATACATCAGAGAGCATGCTGTAAACCGCAAAAAGAATCTGCAATAATAACAATATCATCAGCATACAAAAGTAAAAGTAAACTAATGTAACTTAATAAATCTGAGTCAGGAAGATTTAAATCAATATTTAAGAAAGCACAGTTACGATCTGTGAGATATTGTTCAAGATCATTCAAATACAAAGAAAACAGCAAAGGTGAAAGCTTTTCACCTTGACGAACACCTCTAAAACTGCCAAAATATTCCGACTGACTTTCATTTATAATATATACAAGATTCTATCTGCTGAAACATATTCGTGATTACTTGCAAAATCTTTCCATTTACACCTTCTTTGATAAGCTTTTGCCATAATCCCTACCTCCAAACTGAATCGAGCGGTTTTGTGAAATCAACAAAAACACAAAACTATTGCTTTTTTTTACGACTATTGAAAATATCAATTAAGCTTTTTAAAACAAATATATGATCTGTTGTAGAATGTTCGTCGAACACCAGCTTGATTTTCCGCAAGTGTGTTGTTATTCTTGATAAAATTTGTCAAACAGTTATTCAAAATTGTTGTGTGAACAGTTTTCCAACACAACTCAAAAGTTATACCTCTATAATTGTTACAGTCCAATTTACTACCCTTTTCCTTTGTATATTGGCAGAATAAGTCCAATCAACCATTCTTCTGGTATGGTCCCTGTATCAAGAACTTTATTGAAAAGTTTACAATAACTTGTTTTGAGAACTGGGATGCTTTGTTTTATATATTCATTTCGTATTTTTTATCAATCCCACAAGCCTTTCCATTCTTAAGTTGCTGTACAGTTTTTTCAACGTCTTCGTCACTTGTTGGTGCATTTAGAAATTCAAGATCATATTGCAAGTCACAGTCAATATCACTTTCATTCTCAACACTATCGGGTTGTACATTCAATGATTTAAAATGTAAGAACAGATCATCCATACAAAACAGGGCATTCATTTCTCTTTTTGATTTGAATGTTTTCCCATATTTCTCTTGTCTATTAGCTTTTAGATTACGAATCTTCTTATGCCAGTGTTTTGTGTAAAAACTCTATACGAGTTTTTGAGAACCTTTTTGTATTCTTTACTGCTAATTTCAACCTCTCTATGGTTGGAACTAGAATCATTTAATTTACTTCTATGTTTGGCTGTAAAATACTTTTTTTTCTATGTTCCCTGCATGTGGCATCAAACCACGGCTTATTTTCATGGCTTTTGTCTGACCTTTGTTTTGTACCTTTTGACACATTTTTACTTCTCCTAGAGTGTCTTTGGCTGTTTCTAACAGAATTTGTGATAACAATGTATAGGCATCAGCAACAGAAGCGTTTTCATTGTCAAGTATATTGTTTAATTCCTCTATGTTTTTAGTAAGTAAGTTTTCTTTAAACATCTCACCTTTAGATGGATCCCACTGCTTAATGTTTAAATAAAACAAAGGTCTTACTGTTTCTGGACATCTAACACTTCTATTATTTTCATTGGAATTTGAACTTTGATTATTTGATCTTCTCCACGAAATGCTGAGAGATAAAAAGAATTGGACTGTGAACATCAGAAAGCATGGCGTCAAAAGGATCAACACTATAGTCAGCAATATGTGTGAACAAATATGGTGAACCCAACATATAATCAATCACAGTTCATCCACTACTAGTGCATCGACCAATACCTGCGTTTCTGCCAAACTCTCCCATTAAACATTAACAAATTCTGTGATTTGCGAAAATCAGCAAGTCGATAACCATAGTTATTAGGTCGACGTACGTCCTGAGAACATCTCGCAATAGGGATGTCAAAATCTTCAACACAAGTGAAAATCATCAGTAAATAATGTCATTGATATTTGTATCAAGCTTCAGAAAATCGGGCAAACATTTAGTATAAGCATTAAAATCTCCCATAAGAAGCACATGGCAGTTAGAATCATGACGTGTAAGACTAGATTCCAAATCATCGAAACAGTTAACTGAACCATAAGCAGTTCCCTCTGGGGGAATATAAACTGAAACGACGAACAGATCTTTATCATAACCTGTCAACAGTTTGTTTATTTTCAACCACAAAACACAGTCACTATCACCATTGGCTTCAGGTTCCAATACCTGAATAAAATCTTCATATATTTTTTTTTTTATAGGCAATGGCTATGCCACCGGATCTTTGATATGAAAGGTATTGTCGACTTAACAAAGCAATAGAGTAACCAAGAGCACTAAAGCAGCCCACTAAATAGTCTTGTGCATCAGTTCTACTTTCGGTGAATGTTAATATGTCAAACTGGGAAATATAGTTAATAAATTCTCTAAACTGCAAGTGACTTCTTAGTCCACAAACACTGAGGGACAGGAAAGGCAAACTACATTTAGAACTAGAAAAACTTGAAGAACAATTCAAAGTAGAAACACTGTCAAGGCTTAAATATGGATGTAGATCACCACGTCCTCCAGCAGATCCCTATGGCTCACAGGCAAGGAGTGCTGCAGCCCAAGGAACTGAAAGTCCACATCGACGCCCAACTTGAAGAGGTCGTCAGGGCTGTCCACTGTCACAACTTGCGCCCTCTCCTGCCCAGGGATCCTCTTCAGCTCGCACCGAAGTCTGCCATCAGGAGTAGTTGTAACCTTGTCCACTTTGCCCGACTTCTTCACCAGTTGAAGAAGCCTGCTACAAAGGACAGTCAGGTCGTCGTTCAGATAGACCCTCTTGTATTGTTCTTTCTTGTGCAGCTCCTTCTTCTTCCTCATGACGTCGCCTTTCACACGTCTAGAAAGAAACTTCACAAGCACAGGCCTACACTTGCCACTCATCTTCTTGCCGTCCTATGAACACACAGAAATGTCCGACGCCTTTACTTCACATCCTGCCTCTTCGAACAGCGTCGCTACCTTTTGATCAAGGTTCTCCTCTTCTTCTTCAGGCAGATTGATGATCCGCACTGTTTCCCGCCTGGTGTGTTGTTCCTGGCGATCAAGGGAGTAGTGCAGCTGTAGGTTTGATTTTTGCACTTGTTGCAGAATTTCTGTGTTTTTTCTTGAGGACAGCGTCCATCACTCCAGTGACTACCCTCTCCAACCCCTTCACAAACAAACCTTCCATTTGTTTGGCAATCACTGGAACTAGAATTTCGGTGACGCGCATCGCAAACGTCACTGTCAACATTGACGTCTTTCTGGTTCTGATTCTTTCCTTTCGGCGTTTTCTTGCTGCTGATCTTCTGCTGGCACGGTTTTGTTGCATTCAGTCTGTGCAAAATGCACTCATGCACTTCGTCGCACACTCCTGCTGTCGACTCCCTCACCAGCTTCTGCACGACAGTGTCCAAACTAGATCTAGCATCCTGCCACTGCACTGCAGAAGTAGAAGCCTCAGCCGACATTCTCGCACGATTCGATTCAAAACCAAACAATTGAAAAATAGAACACTCACTGATCAAAAGTTTAAAAAGTGGCACAAACTGAAGTCCGGAATACTTAACTACTACTGATGACTAAGGTTTCAAGTTTAAAGCAAAGGAAAAACTACCAGAAGATAAGAAAAAACACACAGAGCTCAAAATCTCAGCTGCCCATCAGAATGATCCGGATGTGACTCCACACACACATACACACACACACAACACACTAAATTTTCTTTCAGGAAAGACAGTATTCAGGATGGGTTACATAAGCTTAAAGGGCTTCCTTCTTTGTAGCTGATTTGAAATGAGGCTGAGGTAGTAGAATGCCTAATATTCATAGTCTGTTCCAAACAGTTGATTCCTGACAATTTAGTTCTGTCATGAGAAATGTGAAAGAGACGAGTATCGGAACAAAGAGAGGATCTAGTTAGGTTGATAGATGTAGAGTGAAGGATATCTGAAAAATGTTTTGGACCAATGCCAGTCATAAAAGGAAAAACACTGAATGCCAGTTTCTAACTGATTCTGCACTGAGTAAAAGCTGGTGGATACACTGACTGCAAGAGAGGTGTGACCTGTTCTTGTCCTGCAGGCTTCCACACCAACCTGGCAGCGCTGTGTTGACGGGCCTTCTGTGCCTTTGTAGCAGGTAGTCTGGAGAATCAGCCAAGAGACTAGTGCAGTTGTCAAGTCACTGCCAGTCTTTGCCGACAGAGATACCGACAGATTTCCACCGAAGTCACCTACAGGATACCTACAGGTTCACGACAAAGTCTGAGTGATACACTTGACAAGACTCCATTTCGTTTGATGGTCACCTGCGGATTCTTATACACGGACTTTATTATATGTCTGTGTATTTCGTTTGCAATGCGCTTCCACAACAATCACTGCAGCCATGCAAAGTTGGAGTCCAAGTTCAGGATCCGTGAGAGAGAGAGAGAGAGAGAGAGAGAGAGAGAGAGAGAGAGAGCTCAGCACAATTGACACAAATTATATCACGTTCCCCGTATAATATCTGATTTATTGTGAGAAATATTGGCCAAGTCACTCACCAGTTTGACAGCTAGGTATCGTTGAATAATGGTTGATATCCATGGGTTCGGAGAGAAACTGTGCTTGATGTATACTTTCAAAGCGGAGCTGCTTCATTTAAATGAACGTAAACTGTTCTGTGTGAATCAAGACAAGACTCGACAGTGATATGTGGTCGCTTGATCTGTCTGCCCCATCCTATCACAAGGAGGTTGCAGTTTCTCACTGACTAGTACACTCATCAGTAGCAGTGCAGGAGGGTAAAAACATAGGATAGCTTTTTTTTAATGTAAACATTGTATACACACATATAGAGACCAGACCCTTTAGCCAAGTCTGCAGAAATGTGAATGTATTTGTGAAGAGATACGTTTCAAGTTACCTTTTGAACGTAATAGTGGCTGACGTTGTCAGGTAGAGGTGAGAGAAAGATGAAGTCCTTCCAATGAGACTAAACCGAGGTTGCGTGTGTGAACGCGCGAAACACTTTGCACACATGTAAAATATGGTCACCAACTTTTTGACAGAGAAGGCCAGTTATTCTGACGACACGTATACATATACCATTCATCCTCCATGGAAAATTGAAAGAGTGAGTGAAAAACTAAGCGAATTGCGTTTGACTGAATGATACAAACGAATAATTGGCGCCTGCAGGCAGCTATTCAGCCTGCACTACCCAGACAGGCAGCCCGTTGTGTAAACGAGTGTGGATTGTAAAGCACCAAGAGATTCTCTAAACGAGGACAGCCGCTATATAAGCACTCTCAAATAGAAAAAAAGGTATAGTTTCATACTGCAAGGTTCTTCTTCTGCGGTTGATTTTTGGTTGCGTCAGACGTTCAATCCTGTCGCCACAATGAATTCCACAGTCTTCTTGAGGTCTTTATGGCTGCCCCCAAGCTGCATCTACAGCTCTGCACCCTCTGGCTAGGTGTGACGCTGGAGAGCAGCATGGGCTGGACAGTGTTGGAGGATGTGTTCTGGGATCTGAGAATCCAGTGCCACATGGACATTCGTCTGTGTGGGCAATCTTGATTCGGCTGAGGTGGCTCAGTAGTCGGCAGTGGCCATTTCTTAGCCCGAAGAGGATTGTTTGCTGTTATCTCCGGAGCTGATGGATTGGTTCAACTCTGCTGTCTGCACCCAGCCTTCTCTTCTACTGGTTTTGATATTGTTGTGGATGATAGTTTTGGCCTCTCTGTAGGTCACCAGGTGGCTGAACTGCTCCATATTGCTGCCTGCCCTGGACAGAGCGTCGGCCTTCTCTTTACTGATGATCCCACTGTTGGGTTAAAAGTTCAGAACTTTTCTTCTGCCAAAAGAGTGGAGGAACAGAAAGACAGGGGACGGAAAGGAAGTGGACATTTTAATTCGGTGAATTCCGGGAAGTCCATAATTATCGACAAAGTTCAGACAAGTCAGATGGCATGTGTTTCTGCCAATTCATGTAATAACTAATTTTGCTATCTGAACAAATTGCTAGTAAAATATGCAAACGATTTTGTACAGTAGATCTAAGGAGAAAAATAGCCTGCATTTAAAAAATGTAAACATTTCCTAATAATTATGATGAAGCACGATTCTTATTTGTTGGATCGCATAGTGACAAATGCCATTTTAGATGAAGAACACACAAAAAAACAATTCTTGATATATAGTGAATCTGCTTTTTTTTCAAAAAAAGGAACAAACAGTACGTCATGAAAACACAATGTTTGTATCAAGGAAACAGTCTTGTTCACGCAATTCTTCTTTCTTTTTTTTTTTTTAGCTTCAGTCAGGTCTGGAACTTAAAATAAAAATTGTGTCGTTGATAAACAAGTTCAAAAGGCTAAATCTTGCATAGATATCTTAATGAAAGAAAATACTGTTTGCAGCTCCTCTGATAATTATGCCAGTGACCCTCTTTTTATTACGCCATGTCAACTCCACGATGTCGCCCATGCAATGCAGAGATAAAACTGCAGAAAATGCAGATGTGAATATGGTACACAAGACAGGAAAGCCACTATCCTATAACAAAAGTCAGTAGTGAACTCCTTCTACACAGACAGGCCAGTAATCTGCACATTGGAAGGAAGGTCTATTTTGAATCCAGACGCTAGTACTATTTTTGTGGTTAGTAGGGTTGAAATATTAATTATTTATTACTCTCTCTCTCTCTCTCTCTCTCTCTCTCTCTCTCTCTCTCTCTCTCTCTCTCTCTCTCTCTCTCTCTTTCATCCCTGTCTTCATATAAACAGAAGAATACCATATAGTCTCTGCGCACATGAGAAGGAAAGTTTTTCGATTCCAAAAATAAAGGAGTTATTATCATTTTTTTTTTTTAATAATTTGTTGCTTTTGTAAGTTTACAAGGTCAGCATTTGATCTGATCATGAGAAGATTCCAAAAATAAAGGAGTGATTATCATTTTTTTTTAATAATTTGTTGCTTTTGTAAGTTTACAATGTCAGCATTTGATCTGACCATGAGAAATGCATTGTGTGTGTGTGTGTGTGTGTGTGTGTGTGTGTGTGTGTGTGTGTGTGTGTGTGTGTGTGTGTGTGTGTGTGTGTGTGTGTGTGCTATAAGCTTTCCTTTGGCCAACTTTATTGATTGTGCACAATTTGAATTACAGCCATTGTTGTTCTACAGAGTGTGAGAGGACTGGCATTGTACATGGCAGGTGTGTAGATAAAGCGATTCGCAGGACAGCCATCCGATCAAAGCGGTTAAAACAAACATATCATGAATTTTAAAAAGAATTGTCAGTGAGTCCGCCAAACAACAATGACAAATTACAAGCAAAGCACGACGTGTTTCGACCTCTTAGGTCTTCTTCAGGCAAGACAATCAACATCCAGGCCAATGAAAACGAAGAACGAGCAGTCACGTATCCTGAATCAACGCCTATCTTGCGCCGACTATCAGAAGATAAGTGAGTGCTCGTTCTTCGATTTCATTGTACTGAAGGTTGTTTGCCGTGCCTAAAGAAGACCTAAGAGGTCAAACGCGTCGTGTTCTGTCTTGTCATTTATTTGTCCCTGATGTTTGGCGGACTCGCTAACAATTCTTTGTAACATTTCTTTCACTTTCTGCCTCACTTTGAAACTAATTTGTCAATGCCAGAGATGACAAAATCCAGCTACTGCAACTCTTTCAAAAGGCGAAAACTGTTACATCATTGATAAAATACTGTACACTGAGCGCGAGTGAGTATGTGTATGTGTGCAGGGGTGGGGAGGGGGGGCTCAAAAGTTATGTCATTGGCAGTGGCGATATTTGTGAACAAACGTACTAATGGGAATCCGTGGTTGTTGTCGTGAACCTTTTTTAGGGAAGTTATCAAAAATGTTCATTTTTTTTCAACTCCGTATTAAAATTGCAACTTATCACGTCCATTGCAATTTGAATGTTTGGCACAGCAGATGCACTGGTGGTGCTATCATGAATCGGTGTGGCATTGGTGGCACCATTCTGGTAACAACAATTTCTCCTGTGGCCTGGACTTTTTTTAACCTCATAAAAATCTGCACATTTATGCTGAAAGAGAAAACGTGCGGTATAAAAATTTGAAGAGCTGGGAAAATTGTCAAAACCTGAAGTTACCAAGAGCCATTCTGAGATAACTGCTGCGTATTGACCCTAAAAGCGAACTGAAATTCTGGCTTTTTTAGGGCTATCTGCAACAGTTTCTCATTCAGTTTCCACTCTGCAGGCAGTCTGACTCTCTGGCACACTCTCTGTCTGCAGTAGTATTTACCTTGACAGATTTTCATTTGATTAAACGTACACTCTGAGAACATAGCAAAATGAAAGTGTCAGTGCACTACACATTAGAACATGAATAAACGCAGCCTCTTTGTATTAAACGGCAAAACGATCAGCAAATGAATGTCATTTCTTTCAAAAAACAAACAAAACAGACAATGCATGATGGTTATGCCTTTTTTTTATGACAGTGGAAAAAAAATAGCAGGCAATAGGCCTCACTGTCTGAAAAACAAAAGAAAACGAAAAAAAAAAAAAAAAGAAAAGAAGAGAGAGAGAGAGAGAGAGAGAGAGAGAGAGAGAGAGAGAGAGAGAGAGAGAGAGAGAGAGAGAGAGAGAGAACAGAAAAAAAAAAAAAAAAAGTAGAAAAGAGAGAGAGAGAGAGAAAAAACCAAAAGAAAAAGAAAAAAAAAAAAAAAAGAGAAGCGAAGAGAGAAAAGCGAAAGAAAAAAGTGGGCGGAAATTAGAGGCTGTAGAACAACAACAACAACAGCAACACACACACACACACACACACACACACACACACACACACACACACACACACACACACACACACACACACACACACACACACATACACCTCTTAACCAGGTAGCTGAACAGCACAGTTCAAAATATTGTTGGATGTACACCATGTTTAGATCACATCTATTGTGATTTCCTCACAAGAAATTGAAACAGTCAATGCCCGTGTTGTCCAGGCAGCAGACAGCTGTCAGGCTGTCAACCAAAAAGCGCACCTGTTTCCTTTGCAACTGTGACTGCAAATAACATTTACTGTAAAAAGAAAAAAAGCTTTCGATTCAACACAATTATCACTCGCCTATTGCTCCCTGAAGGAAAGGTACATTGAGTATTGGCACGCACAGCGTTGCAGCACGTGGACGCTGGCGTTCGCAGGCAACGGATGTGTGAGTATGTGTAGGTACATGAATGAATGAGAATGTAAGTACTAGTGAATGAGACCAGTGTGCAAAGTACACAAGAACTTGCAGGTGAGTGGCAACCTTTTTCATTCACGAGTAGATCTTTGCAGCATAAAAAGTGCTGTATAACTGGATTGAATTAATGGGTATATATAGCTTCTGCGGGGGAAGCCTTACCTGCTTGCTCATCATTGTTAAAAAAAAGGAAAAGAAAAAGCGCCTGTGTTGTATGCATCATATGATAGTACAGTTTGGCGTATAGTTCATCATTTCCGCGTGTGTGCGTCTGTACTTTAATTCGCCGTTGTGCGATATACACTATCCTGTTCGCCTGTGTGCGATATACAACTATCCTGTTCGCCTGTGTAATATACAACTATCCTGTTCGCCTGTGTGTGATATACAACTATCCTGTTCACCTGTGTGTGATTTGGCAGTGCCAGTGCCATTCCGCCTGTGTGTGGTACCCTAGCTAATCATGGCCAGTCATTCTGGGGAACAGGACCAAGAGGAGGTCACAATTATTCATAATGCAAGGTTCACACTATGCCATATCGTGGCCTGACTCAGGTTTATCTCGCTCGACTCAGAAAAATGATGGTCTTGATCGGTTTCCATGTAGGCCTGCACAGGAAGTGTCTCTGTCAGGAAATAAGGTGTTAATATTTTTTCATTGTGTAGTGTATAGTTATAATGTGGGTTAGTGTTGCTAAAGGAGTTATATAGATATTATAAGGAAAGTGTAGTTTTGGTGAAGGATTGTAGATGAACGCAGTTAAAGTTAAAAGTCACAGTCCAAGCCTTCACAGGTTAATTAGGACAATTTTGTGCTTAGATCTAAAGACAAAATTTTATTCAAATTCAAAAATGTTATGTGCATTGGGGCGAAAATAATTTATTTTACATTGTTAGTTTTAGAAAAGTATATTATTTATAGAGTGTTTAAATTATTTTAGATATATGTTGAAAAAGCTCTAAGCTTACACCCCTCTGTGCAGAAATAGATCAGAAGCGAATGCAAGTGCAGAGATGATTGGCTTCTATTAATCATACGATGTTTAGAATAGCCAGTCAGATGGGCCTACGCACACCTCATGCTACTGACTGATCCTGTGGGGTCGATTCCATCATAAAGTGGCAAAGAGAGAAGACGTTGGTCTGTTTTGGGGGGTTGAAAACCGTCTCATGGGGACAGGAGAAGGGCCTCGACGACGTCCGCCCGCCCTTGGAGAGGAGCAGCCGCTTAGGAGGCAGGGAGGTCAGCCTTGGCGGGTTGGCCCAGCAGAGCCTCGACGACGTCAGCCAGGCTAGTGCTGTTTCCAGTGAGCAGCCGTCGCGCGACCACTGCAAGTAGCTGCAGTTGGTGCCGCTGCATGGAGGCGCTGTGAGGCGCCTCAGTCTACGCTGAGGTGGCGCAGTGACGCACCTCAGTCAACGTCGTGTCTTCGATTCCTCATCGGCGTGGAGTAGCGCTGGTGTGCTGCCTGGAGAGCAGCAGCAGTCCTGTGTGAGAGGGCTGATCGACGTTGTGTTTTCGATTCTTCATCGGCGTGGAGTAGCGTTGGTGTGCTGCCCGGAGAGCAGCAGCAGTCCTGTGTGAGAGGGCTGATCTACGTTGTGCCTTGTGAGGTGTTGGGTGCTCAGGATCGTTCGGAATTGTTAGTGGTTCGGGGAAAGGGACACGATTTCTTTCGGACTGTCTTCTCTAATGCTTTTTTTTTGGACAAAAGGTACGTGCTGTGGTGTGTGTGGTGACAGTGTTCCTCACCTTCCTTATAAGAACTTCATGGCGAGGACTCTTGGGATAAAAAAAAAACAGTTTAAGTTAAATCTTTAATTAAAATTGATTATTGTTTACAGTTGTAAGTTGGGTACCCTAAACCAACTGTATTTTTATGTTAATAAAAATTGGTGGCAGACAAGAGGAGTTAGATCTCTTATATTTGTGTAAAGTCCCTGGTCAAGAACGCGCGAGTCTAAGTGAGAATTGTTGTACATTGTGTCTTCACATGTCCTTTTCTCCTCATCTATATCTTTCCAGTGGTGACCCCCATTCCCAGGGATTTTTTACAAATAGATATAGTAGTTAAGAAAAATATATATATTGATAATTAAGTGAAAGTGGATGACGAAGTCTTGGTGTTTCTTCCAGAAACAAGGAACAAGCTGCTGATGACATTGAAGGGTCCATACAAGTGGTTGAAGTTCTTGACTTTGATTATGTCATTGATGTGCAAGGGAAAATGAAGGTGTTCCATCCAAACATGCTGAAGAGCTACTACAGGCGTGAGTGTGCTTCTTCGGTAGTCACAGGTGATGCATTACCATTTGCATCTATTTTGTCTGATGAGGTTTTTCCACAGGTTGTCTGTGGAGGGGCCGGGAAGAATTCGATAGAGGTGCGAAAGGAGAGTGTGATGCGAGCATATGCGAATGTGGCTGTGGTTGAGTCTGAGAGTGAAGGGGAGGAAGTGGCCATCCCAACCGTGGACAGTGGAAAAGAAGAGTCATTTCATGATGTGCATTTCTCAGATGATATGACAGATGTTCAAAAAGAAGAGATTTCGGATATGTTTGCCAGATTTGCACCCATTTTGACAACAAAACCAGGTTGCTGTTCATTGCCGATTGAACATGAGATTCACCTTACGTCTGATGTGCCTGTTTTCAGGAAGCAGTATCCTCTACCTTTCTCTTCTCAGGAAACAATCAAGAAGGAGGTACAGGATATGTTAGACTTGGGGGTGATCGAGCCATCCCAGTCAGCATACTCAGCTCCTGTTGTACTGGTTAAAAAAACAGACGGTTCGACAAGGTTTTGTAATGACTATCGGGAATTGAACAAACTAACAGGTCCAGATGCAGAACCCATTCCGGATATGGAAGAGTTGTTCACGTGTTTGTCTGGTTCACGGTTCTTTACTAAAATAGACCTTAGTAAAGGATATTGGCAGATCCCAATCAAACAAGAAGACAGACACAAGACAGCATTCCAGACACCACTGGGGTTGTTTCAAGGGGTCCACATGCCATTTGGGTTGGCGACAGCTCCCGCAACGTTTGCAAGAATGATGAGAGCATTGCAGTTAGGTGCGCATGCAGTGTCATTTTTTGATGACATTTTGGTTCATTCTGTTTTGTGGAATGATCATGTGACGCATGTGGCAAGTGTGCTACGGAAACTTCAGGATGCAGGTCTGACAGCAAGGCCAAGAAAATCTTTGCTGGGTGCAAAGAAGTAGAGTTTCTTGGTCACAAGGTGGGTGATGGTACACTTAGGCCGGAGCAGAAAAAAGTGGAAAAGATCTTGCAGATTCCGGTGCCTACAACAAAGAGACAGGTAAGAGCGTTGCTGGGACTGGTGGGGTACTACCGCAGGTATATCCGTGACTTTGCCAGTCTGACTGCTCCCATCTCCGACTTGTTGACAGGTAATGCGAGAAAGAAGTTGGTGTGGATGGAAGAGTGTCGGAGCGCTCTGAAGGAGTTGCAAGAGAGAATGTCTCGTGGACCGATACTACTACTGCCCGACCTTGACAAGACATGTGTTGTCAGAACTGATGCTAGTTCAGTAGGGATTGGTGGTGTGTTGTTGCAAGAGCATGACGGTGTACTACACCTGGTGACATTTGTCTCCCGCAAACTACTACCAAGAGAGACTAGATATAGCACTATAGAGAGAGAGAGTGCTTGGCCATGGTTTGGATAGTAGGGAAGCTAGGAAGGTACTTATGGGGACGACAGTTTGTTATTCAAACTGACCATAGGCCGTTGACGTACCTCAGTTCTTCCGCATTCGGAATGCGAGAGTCATGCGATGGTCCCTGTGTCTACAGGAGTATTGTTTCACTGTAGAATCTATTTCTGGCAAGGATAACACCTTTGCTGACTTCTTGAGTTGGTAGACGATAGGGTGGTGTGTTTGATCGTGCTGTTTTGAATCATGTGAGAGCTGTTTGAAGGAGGTGATGTTGAAAAAAAAAAAGTTGTCACACTTTGTAAAAGTATGGAAGAGACAATG
This sequence comes from Conus betulinus, assembly GCA_016801955.1. Lineage (NCBI taxonomy): Eukaryota > Metazoa > Mollusca > Gastropoda > Neogastropoda > Conidae > Conus > Conus betulinus. The sequence continues at coordinate 32,233 of JADBJO010008151.1, read as the reverse complement.
AAGTCCAATTCTTTCTGATATTATTTGATTTGTTTATGTGTATTGGGTGATGTGCTTATATCACATTGAAATTAGTTTTTTTTGTGATGATGATTGGGTGTTTGATATGAGCAGTGATGCATGTTCGTATCACGTCGGGATATATATATTTTAATTTTTGTTGTTCATGATGTTTGGATGTTTGACTTTGAGAACTTGGAAAAGGTTGTTTTCTTTGAGAATTTCTTGAAAAAAAAACAATTTTTTTTAAAACTATTTAGTCAAAGGTGTGTAACCAAACTCATTATTGAATTTGTAAATGGAAGCAGGATATTTTTTGTTGGTTTGTTTGTTTGGTCATGATGATTGAATGTGTTGCTTTCTTGACTATAGCACTTTGCTTGTTTTAGTAGTATAAGAGGGTTTGGAAAATTTGAATAATTTTGGACAACAATTAAGATATAATTTGGATTGATACTTGTGTTTGAACAAGTTATAAAATTCTTATTTCCAGACAGACTTTTAATTTAAATAGATGCCAGTTGTAAGTTTAGTTATATATATATATTTTAAGTAAGATCGCTGGCGCGCTCTTTTTTTTAGGGGGGGGTACTGTCAGGAAATAAGGTGTTATATTTTTTTCATTGTGTAGTGTATAGTTATAATGTGGGTTAGTGTTGCTAAAGGAGTTATATAGATATTATAAGGAAAGTGTAGTTTTGGTGAAGGATTGTAGATGAACGCAGTTAAAGTTAAAAGTCACAGTCCAAACCTTCACAGGTTAATTAGGACAATTTTGTGCTTAGATCTAAAGACAAAATTTTATTCAAATTCAAAAATGTTATGTGCATTGGGGCGAAAATAATTTATTTTACATTGTTAGTTTTAGAAAAGTATATTATTTATAGAGTGTTTAATGTAATTTAGATATATGTTGAAAAAGCTCTAAGCTTACACCCCTCTGTGCAGAAATAGATCAGAAGTGAATGCAAGTGCAGAGATGATTGGCTTCTGTTAATCATACGATGTTTAGAATAGCCAGTCAGATGGGCCCACGCACACCTCATGCTACTGACTGATCCTGTGGGGTCGATTCCATCATAAAGCGGCAAAGAGAGAAGACGTTGGTCTGTTTTGGGGGGGTGAAAACTGGTCTCATGGGGCCAGGAAGGGCCTCGACGACGTCTGCCCGCCCTTGGAGAGGAGCAGCCGCTTAGGAGGCAGGGAGGTCAGCCTTGGCGGGTTGGCCAGCAGAGCCTCGACGACGTCAGCCAGGCTAGTGCTGTTTCCAGTGAGCAGCCGTCGCGCGACCACTGCAAGTAGCTGCAGTTGGTGCCGCTGCGTGGAGGCGCTGTGAGGCCCTCAGTCTACGCTGAGGAGGTGCAGTGACGCACCTCAGTCAACGTCGTGTCTTCGATTCTTCATCGGCGTGGAGTAGCGCTGGTGTGCTGCCTGGAGAGCAGCAGCAGTCCTGTGTGAGAGGGCTGATCGACGTTGTGTTTCGATTCTTCATCGGCGTGGAGTAGCGTTGGTGTGCTGCCCGGAGAGCAGCAGCAGTCCTGTGTGAGAGGGCTGATCTACGTTGTGCCTTGTGAGGTGTTGGGTGCTCAGGATCGTTCGGAATTGTTAGTGGTTCGGGGAAAGGGACACGATTTCTTTCAGACTATCTTCTCTGCTTTTTTGGACAAAAGGTACATGCTGTGGTGTGTGTGGTGACGGTGTTCCTCACCTTCCTTATAAGAACTTCATGGCGAGGACTCTTGGGATAAAAAAAAACAGTTTAAGTTAAATATTTAATTAAAATTGATTATTGTTTACAGTGTAAGTTGGGTACCCTAAACCAACTTGTATTTTATGTTAATAAAAATTGGTGGCAGATAAGAGGAGTTAGATCTCTTATATTTGTGTAAAGTCCCTGGTCAAGAACGCGCGAGTCTGAGTGAGAATTGTTGTACATTGTGTGTCGTCACATGTCCTTTTCTCCCTCATCTATATATATCTTTACAGTCTCCCAACAACTAAAACCAGTGTCGACTGACGCCACTTGCAGCTGGGACTCCACCCTGTCGATATAAAAGAATGATAATAAAATGCGATATGTCCCCACCTGTTTTTATACCCATCACAGGAAGGTTCGATAACGTGCGCGCAGTTTGAATCGGTCAGAGCCAGTCCTAACTTGTATTATCGGGTCGGCTTTTTTCCCGCCCCACAATTTGATTCAAAGTCATGACGGGTCCTGATTGGTCTGCACTAGTCTACCGCTTGGCGCCCTTGGACACTGTTTCTCTGCACTGGCTTGGGTATTTCAAAACAACATCCGGCCTCCCTTATCTATGAAACTAGTCAAAGTTTTTCAACCGATTAATAAATAATAGATAGGAACAGATAGGGCTACATAGGTGTAGATAGGAATAACATGACTAATTGAGACTAATCAAGACTGTGACCTAAAAAAAATAGTCAGAGGGGTTGTGACAAAATTTTGAAGCATCCAAAGGCCTCGAAGGCGGGCTCGATTGGTGCCAGACTAGCTACTGAACTAATCGAGACTAAAAGGGGTTTACTGGACCCCAGCAGACATGTTCATCCGACTTGTTAAAACCAACGGGACTCCGACCTACATTTGAGTCCTAGACTAGGACTAGTGTGAACTTTGCATACAGAAGATAAAGTTGAGAGACTAATGCACGCAAAAGTCAAATTAATGACAGATTTTCGAGACTGGAAGGGGCTATTCGTAAGCTATTGACCACTGGAAACTCAAATGAAGACCCGGCCATTTCCCAGGCATCGCGTGGCACTAAGAGACGGCGCTGTTCTCTCTCTGATGAGGAGGGAGAAGAAACTGGGTCGGAGTCTGACTGCGACGAGTACAGGCGCATGAAAGGTATACAGCCCATGAAGAAATTGCTAATGCCATTCTTAGCAATGAGAACTCTAATTCATCGTCAAATGGAGAAATCTATGATGATGCTGAAGATACTATTTCCCTTGAATGTCAAGATAATGACTTGATGAGGGAGATAGAACTAGACTTGGACAATACAGAGTAAGCAACTGACAAAGTGGCTGACTCAATGGCTGAGATCATCGGTAAAAGATTTGCACAGGGGCTTTCTGACACAAAACTCAAAGAAAGGCTGATAAAATACCAACGCCCAGACAACTGCCTCAAGCTTCAGGTGCCCAAAGTGAATACAGAAATCTGGAAGGATTTCAGTCAAGTAAAACTTTATTATCTCAATTTGAGAAATTAATTTGTGGTCACACACATTCACAGCAAATAAACAATAATTTAGCCACATTACCCATTTTCTCACATATGACATACATTCATATAGAGGAATTTGGATTTCAATTAAACATCTTCTCGGTTCAAGAAATCAATGGACAGGGGAATAAAACTTTGTTTAAATCTGACACTTCTGCATTTAACCGATCGATATCTTCGTCCTGACTGAAGAAGGTCATACTGATTTGCAAGGACGTGGGTCTGGTCACACGTAATCTTCTTCGCTTTACAACTAACACGGCACCTATATAGCTCACTCAGACTTTTTTGTCTCTCACCAACGATTTTTCCTCCCACGTTCACCACTTTCTCAAGCACATTTCTGCTCTTCACAGTCAACCCACCATACCAACACATAAATGAGAAAGTTAGAACAGATTCCAAGAAGCATGAATAAAATGTCCGAAGAATGTCAGTATTCACATGAAATGATCGCAGCTTGCGAAGACAATATAATCTGGTTTGACATTTTTTGTGGACATACTCAACATGGGATTTAAAATTCAGCTTATTATCTATAAAAGTTCCTAAATATTTGTATGATTCAACACGTTCTACTTCAGCACCTTTGATAAAAAGTGGTGGTACAGCTTTTGGATTCTTTCTAAAATCAATCAACATTTCTTTCGTTTTTGTTACATTCAGATCAAGATAGTTATGATCGCACCAGTCAACAAATCTTTGAACCTCCTTGAAGTAAACAGAATCAGAGTTGGAAAGATCTACAAGTGCTGAGTCATCTGAATATTTAATGTACAAAGTTGAATCACTTTACCAGCGATTTACCAGCTACTGTCAAACAGGCTGATGTTATGATGGCTTCAGTGCGGAGAGCCACTGTCAAAGCCACAGTGGCACTGGCACAGAGCATTCTGGCTTTACTCAAAGCAAATAGCAAGAAAACGTGGACTGATGTGGACATCAAAGCCTCTGTCACTGATCAGAATGCTGATGCTCTGGCCTTGTTGGGTCATGCATGTCACGAGCTGTCAGTAAAATGCAGACAGGTTCTGCGCCCCAATCTCCCCAGACAGCTGACAGGGTTGTGCAGTGAGAGTGTCCCCATTACTGGTCAGCTCTTTGGAGACAATCTGACAGCTTCCATCAAGGAGATCAAAGAGCTGGACAGACTGTCACGTGGTGCAGGACCCAGTTGTTATTAGTCCAATTATGACAACAGACAACGCAACAGACCATGGCAGAAAGGCAACAACAAAGAAAAAACGTCCTTTTTAGGCCAGAGACCAGTTAACGGCCATCAAAAGAAGTTCCAGGGGAACAGAAAAGCAAGACAGTTCTACCAGAAGAAAGCCTAGAGTCTGTGTCACTCTTGGACGGCCAGGTGAGACACACTGTCCCTCCTCATCTGTCTGATGAAACGAGACAGGAGGCTTTACTTCTCCATGGTGGCAGGCTTACACAATATGTAGATAAATGGGAAAATTTGACAAAAGACCCTGAAATTTTTAGAAACAGTACAGGATTACACTTTGCAGCCTGAGTTGAATGCATCAGAAAAGAAAGTTATTGACAAAGAAATAGAGAAACGTAGCCAAACAGTGTGATTTCAAAGTGTCAGGCTGAAGCAGAGCAGTTTGTGTCACTGGTTTTGTCCTTCCAAAGAAAGATGGAACTCATAGAATGATCCTGAACTTAAAGGAACTAAAGAAGATATCGTTTATTATCACTTCAAAATGGAAACCTTACATACTGCACTAAAACTAGTGACTCCAAACTGCTTCATGGCTTCAACTGACTTGAAGGATGCATACTACTCAGTATCAGTCAAAGAGGAACACAGGAGATTTCTCAGATTTGAGTGAGGTGGCCAGCTTTGGCAGTTTAACTGCCTGCCTAATGGACTGGCACTTGCACCACGTAAATTGTAAAGCTGTTAAAATCTGTGTTTGCCACCTTGAGAGGGGAAGGCCATCTTTCTTCAGTATTTTCGATTATTCACTTCTGCTTGCAGAGATGACAATGTCATGCGTCTCTAATGTATTTAACACAGTGAAACTTCTGAGGTCTGTGGGGTTATCATCATCCATCCCCCAAAATCAGTACAAGAACTCACACGTCGCATTCAGTACCTGGGAGCTATCATTGACTCTGAGTCAGTGACAGTAACTTTAACACCTGAGAGAGTAGCAGGCAGGCATGGTTTCTTCTTGCCTGTCAGCTGTCAAGAAAGATACAGTGAGTATCAAGGAAGTGGCGAGAGTGACTGGGAAGATAGTGTCTTCCTTTCCAGCGTGGTGTATGGGCCACTTCATTATAGACAGCTGAAGAAAGAGAAAAAGACCACTGTTGCTGAATGCAGAGTGTTGACAGACGCATGACATGGGCGCCTCTTGCCAAAAGAGAACTGAATTGGTGGAGCAACAACATTGAGACTGCTTATGATGTTATTCACCAAACAGAGCCTTGTGTCACCCTGACGTCAGATGCATCAAAAACTGGATGGGGTTGTGCATGTGAACAGTCACAATCTGAGGGAGAATGGCTGCCAGAAGAAAAAGATTTCACATCAACTACCTAGAACTTAAGGCAGCATTTTTTGCTTTGAAATGTTTCCTAAATCAGGTTTGTGGGCGGCATGTCCGTATCATGATAGACAACACAAACTGCTGTTGCATGTATTAATTATGTGGGAACAAGTCATTTTGATTCATGTAATTTGATGACATAGATGATATGGAACTGGTGCATTGACAATCATGTATGGTTGAGTTCTGCTTATATTCCAGGTGAGGAACACAGCAGCAGCAGATGAGGAGTCAGGGAAAATAAACATGGATGCAGAATGGAAGCTGAACACAGACAAGCTTCACAAAGCATTGATACAATTACAGATGAATCCTGACATTGATCTCTTTGCCTCTAGGTTGAACAACCAAATGCAGCGCTATGTTTCTTACAGATCTGACCCAAGCGCCTATGCAGTAGATGCATTTTCTCTCCCATGGAGCAACCTTGACGTTTATGCCTTTCCCCCTTTTAGCACAATCACTGCAGTGTTGTGGAAGGTGAAGAGAGAGCAAGCGATGGGGGTAGTGGTGGTGCCCCACTGGCCAACACAAGTCTGGTGGCCTCTGCTGACACAGCTGCTGACACAAGACCCAGTACTTCTACTAACATGAGACACCATCCTATCTATCCCCACGCAGCAAGGGAGAACCCATCCCCTTCTTCCTCGCCTTCAACTGATGGCATGCAAAGTATCTGGGAGTGGTACGAGAGGGAAGGATGTTCCCACCAGGCAGCAACGCTAATCGTCAGTTCTTGGCGCCCACACACACGCGCAGTGTACGACACCTACATTGCCAAGTGGAGGCAATAGGCTGCAAAAAATAGTATCCCACATGATGTGCCGGACATTGTGCAGGCAGCAAACTTTCTTGCCGAACTTTTTAGTGCTGGAGCAAGCTACAGTGCTAGAAACTCTGCGTGCTGCGCTTTGTCCGCCTATCTGCCATTAGTTATGGATTTTCAGTTGGCAGCAACCCAGTTATTTGCAAGCTTGTGAAAGGAGCATTTGTAAATAGGCCCTCCTTACCCAATTATAAGGACACTTGGGATGTAAATATTGTACTTATTATTTAGATTGCTTATCTCCCATCAGTCGTTAACTTCGAAACAACTGACTTTGGAAACTTGCATGTTGTTAGCTTTAATTACAGGACAGAGAGGTCATGCTTTACACTCTTTGAAAACAAGTGATGTAAAGATGTTTGATTGTAAATGTGTGTTACAATTTTCATGTGTACTTAAAACAACAAAGCCAGGGAATCATACTAAACCAGCAGAGATTAGAGCATTCGCAAAGAATGAAAATCTTTGTCTAATGAAACACTTGAAATAATCTATTGACACAACTAAGGATCTCAAAGACAGTAACCAACAACCCCTATTCATCAGTCACACCAGACCTCACGCGCCTGTGAGTAAGCAGACATTCGCGCAATGGGTGAAAGAGGTGCTAGCGCGCTCTGGCATTGACACTGACCAGTACTCAGCATGCTGAACCAGGGCTGCAAGCTGCAGAAAAGCCGCCCAAGCTGGAGTTTCATTGAACACAATGTTGAAAGCAGCGGGCTGGACAAGTGAAAAGACATTCCCTAAATACTATAAGAGACAAAGCAGCACCAGTTTCAGCCAGAAAGTGCATGATGGCTATGTGAACTGTCAATCAAATGAAGGATCATTGTGAATAAACGTATTTGGCCATTACATGCCTGACCTATGATGTTGTTTATATTGGCCACTATCCTTACTTTCTCTAAAGTCTCAACGTAGCTTCCCTTCCAGAAGCAATAGGAGAGTGATCATTAGAAAATTAAACTAGACCTACGCTAGGAGGTTGCAGTTTAATTGAAATTATTACGAGCCTATTGTGGGAGGAGGGAGAAGTTACGTCGCTCCCTATTAGTGTTTGTAGTAATTACCAATTTTACTGTCCCTCCCTAAAGGCGTAAGTCCAGTGGCAATACAGCTCTGAAATTTGCCTGCAACGCTGTGAGCGCCAATACTCGCCTTGCTCCACAATATGCTTGTAATAATTTCAGTTAAACTGCAACCTTCTAGATTTCTGCTGCTCTCTCTCTCTCTCTCTCTCTCTCTCTCTCTCTCTCTCTCTCTCTCTCTCTCTCTCTCTCTCTCGGCCTTCACTGATTCTACTGTGCTTGTGTCTATTGTAAATTAATTCCCCATATTTAGTAGAAAGAAATACTAGGAAAAGTTTGACGGTGAAAAGTTTCCAGAGCATTAAATCCCCGTGAGACAGGTGTGTCGGTCCTGAACTCCTTTCCCCACTATGGCTGTCTGGCCATGTGCATAAATATATAAGGACAGAAATGAGTAAGAGAGAGAGAGAGAGAGACACTTGACACTTTGACACTTTGATATTTTATTGTCATTACCCAAAAAAGATCTTTTGACAAGTTTATAAGTTCGTCATCAGATGAAAACACAAAACTAATATCTTGTCCTTTGGCTACGTCTAGCTGAAAAACCGAATATTTTGCCCGCACTTCGTTATACGCAGTACAGTGAAATAGAAAGGGTTCTTCATCTTCAGTTATATATCCACATGCAGGACAAGATGATTCTGTAGATGCTCCACATTGAAACCATCTTCTGTTTGCATTGAACCCTAACGTTCTTAACCTGAATCTTGCGTAATTTATACTGTGCCATTTATCTGTTATAACATTAAGAAACTTTTCCGAATGAAACACGTTTTTAAATGAGAAGAACCATCGATACTTTTCTTTATATTCCATATCTGAATGCCAATCCTGTTTTTAAAAAAAAACAAAGTCTATCTTTGAATTCTGCAATAAACTGTTGCTCATTTCCTACTCCCTGGGTCATCCATATGATTCCAAAACCCTGTTCTGAAAGAACTTTCTATACTTTATAAGCCCAGTTTTCCTTACATCTCTCCATTTGTAAAAAGCATCATATCATAGGCCTGTCTGCTCACACGTGACTGGTAGTTTCAAAATTTTCAACCAGTACTTATATACATTCAGAAATGTTGTTATATACAAAGGGTATCTGCCCATTTCTCCATATAAAGCAGTGTTAGATAAATGGACTGGCACTTGAAGGAAACGCTTCATAGCATACGTATGCACTTTTTCCACTTGTGGAATCTCACTTAGGTCCCAAATTTTAGCTGCATAGGTAAGTAGAGATTTTATCTGTGCATCAAACATTTTCCAGAATATATCGCAGTCAATACAATTCAGCTTTCTCAAGGATTTCAGAATTACAATGACACCTTCATTTATCTTTTCTAGAAGATTTTTCCCATGCATACATACCGAAAAGTTAATTTTGCTGAAAATAGCATTCCAAAATATTTATATGAATTGACAATTTGAACATTTATATTTCCATAAAACCATTTTTCGAGCATTGATAAATTTACCACCCAGTCTGAAGACCACGATCTTTGTCTTATCCGAGTTGACTGTTAAACATAAAGCGATCTGCTTCTTCTTTCAAAACATATAACTGATTTTGCAAACCTACGACTGTTCCAGACAAAAGAATAACATCGTCAGCAAACAGTAATAAAAATATCTCAACTGCTCCAGGCATTAACTGTATACTGTGTTTTCCTTTACAATACAGTTCCATAGCCAGTTCGTTTATAAACAAAGAAAACAACTGTGGACTCAGCAGGCATCCTTGTTTGACTCCATTTGGACAATTGAAATAATCTGAGTACTCACTCTTCACACGCACACATGCAAGCACCGAGTTGTAAACACCTCTAATGGCCATGTCCAATTTCCCTTTGACACCACTTTTACGAAGTACATTTCACAGAGCAGTGCGATTTACAGAACCAAGCCTTCATGAAATCTACAAATGCAACATAGAGTTTGTATGACAGACAAGATATTTATGTACCAGTGAATATAGCGCAAACATACGATCTATGGTGCTGTAATTGGCTCTAAAGCCTGCTTGCTCCTCCATTAATTTCTCTTCACTTTCAGCCCAGTCTGTTAACCTTTTATTTAATATGTAAGTATAGACTTTACTTAAAAATGCTGGTAGTGTTATTCCACGATAGTTGTCGGGATTGTTCACATCTCCTTTTCTATAAATAGGTATAATAATAGACTTTGCCCATTCTAATGGACTGGTACCATTTTCAAACAGCTGTCGAAATAAATGGACAGGGAAAACGATTACAGTTGACTTTGTATGTTTCAACATTTCTGCTACGATTCTTTCAGGTCCTGCGCTCTTTCCTGATTTTAAATGTTTAATACCAGCAACGACTTCTTCCATAGATATAGGATTATTTAGTAATGGCTCATTTTCATTCTCTTCTTCTACCAAATTGGTCTCTTCCTCCATAATATTGTTATCAAAATTATAGAAAACATCCCTAAAATGATCGTGCCACTGTTAAACTGAGATTTTGTTATAAACAAAGCTCTTTTTATTTACAGATCTTATCAATGACCAGAACATTTTAGAATCATTAACTGAAGTCTTAAGTTTCTTAAGAGAGAGAGAGAGAGAGAGAGAGAGAGAGAGAGAGAGAGAGAGAGAGAGAGAAACAAGAAGTTATTGCATGTTTGTCTGTAAGTATGTATGAACGTATGTATGCATGTATGTATGTATGTATGTATGTATGTATGTATGTATGTATGTATGTATGTATGTATGTATCTTCCGTAAGCTGATTCTCATGTAAACTAAACTGATTTATGTTCTCTCTCTCTCTCTCTCTCTCTCTCTCTCTCTCTCTCTCTCTCTCTCTCTCTCTCTCTCTCTCTCTCTCTCCATGCACTTGTGTACGTGTGTGAATTTGTAACTACAGGCGTGCATATATATATATATATATATATATATATATGTGTGTGTGTGTGTGTGTGTGTGTGTGTGTGTGTGTGTGTGTGTGTGTGTGTGTGTGTGAATGGTGCGTGCGTGTGTGTGCGTGTGTGTGTGCGTGCCGTCATACATTTGACTTATGGCTTTTAACTTTCGTTTCAAATCAATTAGTCTTTTGTCCTGTGATTTATGAGGGTAGGGAAATCCTGTCTGCCGACTGTCACACACATCCATCTTAGCACAAACAGCAGGCTGGTCTCCGCCATTACTTCTGTACTTCTTCGCATCGATTGCTAGGCGTTCAATATTTCAGCTCCGTAATATGAACTGAAAAAGTTTCAACAAGTCTTCGGTCTAACAGTCCTTTGTGCGACCCTGTGTAAAAGTGACTTTGGTTTACAAATCAAAACAACACGTACTTTTAATTTTTTCGTTTGATACCGTGACAATAGCCCTTCTTTGCACATAAAAGGGTTTTCGCTGATCGATCAGTCTTTGTATGCAGAACATGATATGTTCATACCAACAACTTACACTGTGTTTGAAAAACATAAAACCGACAACTATACTAAACCAAACGCTGTCAAGGGAAGGAAAATAATTTCCAACATGTATCGACACACGTGTGAATATATCGGCAGAGTTCTTACACGCTTATGCCGGCGCTCCATGGGGAAACAGATTTTGCGTCGAGTTAAGCGTACTTCGACGTATCCGTTTGTCATGGATATCTCGAATTTACTGTAGTTTTAGAGAAGACACGTCGACTTACATGTAACTACTATACGTGTGTTATACAATATAGCATGGGCACGCGCGCGCGCGCGGTGTGTGTGTGCGTGCGTGTGTGTGTGTGTGTGTGTGTGTGTGTGTGTGTGTGTGTGTGTGTGTGTGTGTGTGTGTGTTAGCTAGACGTGCCATGTATAGCTTTCATATGTGGAGGGAGGGAGGGGGCAGAAGGGGAAGTGCGTGTAGACCTGTTTATGAGAGAGAGAGAGAGAGAGAGAGAGAGAGAGAGAGAGAGAGAGAGAGAGAGAGAGAGAGAGAGAGAGAGCGAACGAACGAACGAACGAACGAAATTTTATTTTACCAGGGTAATGAGATAAGCAATACAAATGCTTTTTTCCACCCAGCCCTGGGCAAAAGGAAAGAAAAACAAATTTTTAAATATCAAAATAATGCATTTAAAGATCAAATTAATGCAAATACATATATAAGAAGAACAAAGTATAACAAGATCTTGTACAGTTCAATACAAATTAGCTATTGTCCATATCATTGACAAACGAACGCAAAAGAAAAACGCATGAATATAGCGAACAAAGGGAAGGAAACGGGGAAGGAAAAGGCCAAGGGGTAGGTTTGGGGTAAAAGAGAGAGAGAGAGAGAGAGAGAGAGAGAGAGAGAGAGAGAGAGAGAGAGAGAGAGAGAGAGAGAGAGAGAGAGAGAGAGAGAGAGAGAGAGAGAGAGAGAGAGAGAGAGAGAGGAGAGGAAAAAAAGGCCAAGGGGAGGTTTGGGGTAAACCGAACGGACGAACGAACGAACGAAGATTTTATTGAGGTTAAAAATGGATAAGCAACAATAATGGCTTTTTAACACCATGCCCTCACAAAAAAAAGAAAAAAAAAAAAAATTGCGAATATATTTACACACACACACACACACACACACACACACACACACACACACACACACACACACACACACACACACATATATATATATATATATATATATATTTACACATACATATATACATATACATACAGTTCATACACATACACATATGCGTAAACAAACATACAAATAAATATGTACAACGCAAACTTGCACATAATGTATGTATGCAGGTGAGAGCATGAATGTTGATGCGCAGGCCCCCGGCCCATATTATAGGCAGATACCTACACAACACTTCCATACACACACATATATTTAAAAAAGTCACGGGGAGAAAGGGCACACACCCATAGAAACATTCTTTAACCTTATGAGTTATAGACAGACAATAGAAGGTAGACAGGCAACAGTTAGACAAAACAGACAGATATAGAAGGAGAGAGAGGGGCGGGGGAGAGAAGGAGAGAAGAGAGAGAGAGAGAGATGAAAGAGAGAGAGAGAGAGAGAGAGAGAGAGAGAGAGAGAGAGAGAGACTGACAGGCAGACATACAGACAGACAGATAGACAAACAGGCAGAGAATACAAGCAGGCAGCAGAATAAAGACATAGAAGATGAGCAAAAAACGTTTGAGGAAATTGGATACAAAATTTACGACCCAAAAATGCCACAAAAGGTAACTATAGCTTAGCATTAGATATTATGATAATGTGTTTTAAAAACGTAGATAAGCTATTTTTATTTCTTATGTCACAAGGAATTGCATTCCAAAGTTTACCACCCGAATATGCTAAGAAAGACATGAATAGATCAATTCTGGGCCGGGGAACTGATATCACATGTTTATTACGAAAGGTGTTTATAAGGAATGTGGTACGTAGATAAGAAGGTGCAAGATTGTTCATTATTTTGTACATGAACACACCCTTATTGAAACGACATTTCTGACTGAATGGGAGAATCTCAAGTTCTTTATAGTCTGCAACTTGAAGAGATGATTTAAGGAGTATGATTTTTAGTGAACGTCTATACAAACGCTCCAGTGTGGTTTCAAGTAATTGTGACTGGCCATGTCCCAGCAAGTTGAAGCATAGTCAATATCAGATTGTATATAGGCATGGGAAAATAACTTCCGAGAATGTTGGTCAAGGAAATGCTTAATTCTGTTTAATTGAAATATCTTTCTTGAGATCTTCCGAGATAAGACAGAAACATGATTAGACCAAGATAGATTGTTATCGATAGTGAGACAAAGTAACTTATGAGAATCAATTTCTTCTATAATCTGATCGTAGAGATACAATGGAGGTGATCTAGTTTTCATGTTTTGTCGTTTTTTTTGCCTAGTTGATATCAACATAAATTTGGATTTCATAGGATGGAGGGCCATGTGATTTAGTTTGGACCACTCAATAAGATTATTTATATCTTTCTGAAGAGCACAGCATACCGAGTGTACGTTTTTTACCTTTACTGTGGAGTGTCGTGTCGTCAGCAAATAGTTCACATGGAGAAGAAATAGCTAGAGGAAGATCATTTATATAAACTGAAAAAAGGATAGGACCTAAAACTGATCCTTGGGGGACACCATAATTCACTGGTAGGAAAGTGGATTTAGCAAAGGCTTTAAAAAAACTGTTTTCTGTTGGTAAAAAAAAAAAGGATAATAGATCAAGAGATTTTCTGGATAGACCGTAAAATGCAAGTTTTTTTACAAGAAGATTATGGTCAATAATGTCAAAGGCTTTTGCAAAGTCGACAAAAAGTACACCTGTAAATAGATTACAATTAATGTTTGAAAGCCAATGTTCGACTAAGTTGGTTAGTGCTGTATGACAGGAATGTTTTTTTCTAAAACCACTTAAGAGAGAGAGAGAGAGAGAGAGAGAGAGAGAGAGAGAGAGAGAGAAAGAGAGCTTTGTGAATGTTTGATAGAGGGGGTGGGTGTTCTCTCTCTCTCTCTCTCTCTCTCTCTCTCTCTCTCTCTCTCTCTCTCTCTCTCTCTCTCTCTCTCTCTCAACTCGAAAACGCTTATTCTACACTTTTTTTTAGACATTCGATTTTGGGGGATTTATTTTCCATTTATCATTTCAACCGATTAAAACAAAACAAAACAAAAAACTAATAACAAACACCACAACAACACACATCATAATCACTTTGTGGAAAAAGACGTACAACATTTGAACAGAGAAACTTTTAAAGAAGACGAAACCAAATCCTTGCTCCGTGAAATGTTGAAGTGTTGGGAATCCAAAGCCAAAATAAATCTATGTTAAAAATGACAATTAAAACAAACAAGTATTTTTTTTAATAAGAGAAAATAAAGATTAAAATTAGCCTTCTTTTTCGGCAAACACAACGCTTAAGCCTACAAGGAATATTTCTGCCATCAGAAACCATCTGAATCATTTATATAAATAATCAAACGGAAAGAAATGATGACACAGAGATAAATACTTTTTATCGATTTAACAATTACATTTAACTCAAAATAATCTTTTAAATTTAAAGCGGACTTACTTGTAATGAAAGTCCTGAATTGAATGAAACAATTATTGAGACAGATGTGATCGTGTTTACTGATCTAACAATTTACAGATTTCTAATTGTTTCCCCTAGAATCTCCCCTTCTCCCGCCGTTCTCTTCCCCCCCCCCCCCCCCCCCCCCCCCCCCCCCCCCCCCCCCCCCACCCCCGCTCCAAATACATGCATCTATCTCAGACTACGACTCCGATTAACCCCATCACAGCCTTGTTTCATCCCCAGGGCTATCAGAACGACTAATTCTTGTTAAATGCCACCAGAATCATCTCCCCCACCCCCTCCTATGATCTATATGTTTTCTTTGTGTGTGTGTGTGTGTGTGTGTGTGTGTGTGTGTGTGTGTGTGTGTGTGTGTGTGTGTGTGTGTGTTCTCACTTCATCCACGCAGAAAAGAAACTTAACTCACAGATTAAACATCTTCATTACCTTGACACCCATTAAATCTTTACATTAAAGCAAAACCTCTGTTTACGTAACAGTCCTAAATATACAAACATGTGTGCATATTAAACCGTGCAAAACTGAGTCCACTGATCATGAAAGTATTGTTACAGCACATTATACAATCACACTTAAAAAAAAAAAAAAAAGGTGTGTGTGCAGACCCAAGCGCTCATGTCCAGTCTGTTTTGATAAGATGGTACAGATGATTAAAAAAAAAATCAGAACACACACACACACACACACACACACACACACGACACATCAGGTTCAGTGGAGCAAAATTTTGAGACAGTGACCGAAATACACACGACTTCCAAAGGGAATCAAAGTTGAGAGACAGGGGAGGGATATTCTACTAGATAGTTTTCAGAAGATAGTATCATGTCACCATCTAGGTGACACAAATGATTTGATGCAAAAGCAAACTGCCAAGAATGACATTTCTCAACGGGAAAAAATAAAACAGTCCGGGAGGAAAAGGGGAAGATACCAACAGCAAGAACAGAATGAACTGGGAAAAGTAAAGACTGCCCTAAAGATGCTGAACGGTAATTATTCGTCATTAGAATTCATGGTGTAACGCAATTATTAATTGTAAAAAGAAGAATACAAAAATGTTTTTTGTCTTAATTAATGTCCCCCTCACGTATTCTGTTCGTTTTATGGCGTGTACAGACACGTCCAAAATCATATCTAAAACTAATGCAGAGTAATTAAATAGAAAAAATGATACGAAATCAAAATAAAGTTAAAACAACAAACCCATAAAAAGGCTGTATAGTTGTGTTACATTCAGTTAAATGTAACTCGTGAGAACACTAATCAACTGAAACAGATGTAAAAGCCACACCAAATTTCTGCAATAGTAGACTTCAGTGGTCAATTTAAAGCACACAAAGCACTCTTTCAAAGTGCTTACAGAGATTTCTGATGTAGATTTTTTCTTCGCTGAAGTTGATCGGAGGCCCGGGAAACAGCGGCTTGTAAGACAGCCACATCCTGCTTGTTGGGTAGACTGCTGTATAAACCACTACTGTTGTTTGTATCATGGTGGCAGCTGCCAAATCTCCACGTCTGAGCCCCATGACCCAAGCTCCAGTGTGTTCTCATTGAGATGGTCTTCAAGATTTTGTCCCAAGTATCTGGAGAATGGCTTATGATGTACGCACAAAAAAAAAAAATCTACGATTTGTGCTCGAATTTCTGCAAGGAAGTTTTGTGTCCCACACACTTCTGAACTCAAGGCACGATACAGACAGTTGCCATCCCCAACTATATTGCTGACATCTTTGGGGGCTGTCAGGACTGCCTGCCGTTTCCGTTCTGGCAACATGCGGGGCTGGGGAGACCAAGCCGTGCACATTGTCGCGCACGCCAGCATGCATTTGTTGGAACGAATGCTTGTTCAGGTTCCATTTGATAGCCTGTGGCGAAGACTCTTTCGTCCCCTATTTCCTCCCATTTTCGCCGACCTCCATTTCTGTGCCCTCCCCCCCCCCCCCCCCCCCCCCCCCCCCCCCTATGTCTCTTTCCCCTCTCTTTCCACAGTTTCCTTCATTCTTTCTGTTATTCTCCTCTGTCTCTTTTCCTCTTCTCTCTCCACAGTCTCCTTCACTCTCTCTGTCACTCTCCTCTGTGTCTGTTTCTCCTTTCTCTTCACACTCTCTGTCTCTGTCACTGTCCTCTGTGTCTGTTTCTCCTCTCTTTGTATAGTCTCCTTCACTCTCCTCAATGTCTGTTTCTCCTTTCTCTCCACAGTCTCCTTCACTCTCCTCTATGTCTGTTCCTCCTCTCTTCCCACAGTCTCCTTCACTCTCCTCTATGTCTCTTTCTCCTCTCTCTCCACAGACTCTTTCGCTCTCTGTATCACTCTCCTCTCTGTCTCGCTCTCCCTTCCTCCACACTCGCCTTCGCTTTCTCTGTTACCATTTTTCCTTTCTCTGTCACTGTCTTCTTTCTCCCAGTCTTTGTCATTTTCCACACATGTACTTTCTCTGTTGTCTTTCTGGCCTTGCTTCAGTTTTTCATTCTTACTCCTCTGATTCTCACACCATTTTCTCTCTCACTTCCAGCTGGCATTTTCTCGCTTTCACTCCCCACGCCTTCCTCTCTCTTCATACCTTTCCTTCCAAAAAAACTGATCGATTGTAGTTTGACTCATAACATTGGCCACATGTCTGTTGAGACTCTCTGTAAACTCGTGGAAATGGTCCAGGAGACTCTGAGACCCACGTGTTTGCATACAGTAGATGTTGATTTTGTGCACATAATCCAGTACCTCTTTAGAGCTGACACGCTCTGGCTCCCCACAGTCATCATGCTCGGAATCCAAGTCAGACTGGTCACTGACTGCTGCTGCTGATGATGGAGTTGATGATGGCTGTGGGCAGTGTGATGTGTTCTTTGGCGTCGCCTCGCAGCTCGATGTCTGAAGATCTGCATCAATGTCAAAATAATCCTCTGCTTTAATGTCCCATCCACTGCACCGTCTGGACAGAAGTGGTTCCGGCTCTGCATCTTCATCGCTGGAACATGCACCTGGAGTACTGCTGGAAGAGGTGGTCACAAACCCTGTCTTTCTAAAGCAGTTTCTGATGGTGGGGGGCGTAACACGATCCCACGCCTGTTTCAGTGTTTGCCATGGCCGTCGAGAGAAGACTGATGTGAAAGGTTTCTTTTGGCATTCCAGCATCCAGATTTGTGGCCAGTTTCGACAGGTTGGCTGTTCTGTAGTGCACCCCTCACATTCTGTATGATCCCTTGATCAAGTGGCTGCAGGTTTGTTGTGGCGTTGGGAGGTAGGAACAACAGCTCCGTGGCCTTCAGAAGATGACGAAACTTTCCATGTGCAGAGCAATTGTCATCACCAGCACACACTTTCCGCTTTTGAGAATGCATTGTTAGATCAAATTTTGTCAACCAGTTCTCAAATAGCTCTGCAGTCATCCACGCCTTGACGTTAGCATCGTATTCATCTGGCAGCGTTTTGACACCCGTGAAACACCGTGGCCTCTTAAACCGTCCTATGGTGAAGAGTGGCATTTTCTCAGAGCCATCCATGTTCGTGCAGGCAAGGAATATAATTCTTTCCTTTGATTTCTTGCCACCAAAGCATTTCTCAGATTTGAACGTCAGTGTCTTATCTGGCAAAAGACGCCAAAGAGGCCACTTTCATCAGCGTTGAAGATGTCTTTTGCCTGGTATCTGCGTAGGGTAGGTTAACGCTCTCAGTCCATGCGTTTGTAGCTTGCTCGTCTACAGAGTGTCGGTCACCGCTCATTGTCTTGAAAACGATAGCATGTCTCTTTTTTAATCTGGATAGCCAGGCATTGTTGCAGTGCCAGTCTGGTGTGCCCAAATTCCGAGAGAACTCCTCTGCTTTCTGTTTGAGAATTGGACCACTAACAGGAACATGAGCTGACCTTGCATTGGCAGACCAATCAAGAAGAGTTTGGTCGATGCTCTGGTGTGCAGCATGGCGAACTCTCTGCTTTCTGGAGTCCGTCTCGCTGCTGAAATACAGCTTCCTGTATTTCTCGCGGTCCCTCATGATAGTTGACAATGTGTTGGGCGGAATTTTAAACTGTTCCGCTATGTTTTTCCCTTTCTTCAAAGGATTCCTCTCAACTTCACGAATTAGATCTAGTTTGCGCTTCAGGGAGAGCCTTTTTAATTTGCGTTCAGCCATGGCGAACTATGATCGCAGAATGAGTCGTATGGCTTCACAATTAGTCCTCTTAACAAAGTCAACCGTACTGGAGAACTTTTTTTTTAATTGGGTGAAAAGTGACTTGAATACATCTAGACTTTGGCCTACATTCACGCAAAAAGACAAAGACGTGTGCTGGGAGGGGTGGGAGAGAGAGAGAGAGAGAGAGAGAGAGAGAGAGAGAGAGAGAGAGAGAGAGAGAGACAGAGAGAGAGAGAGACAGAGATTCACAGGCACATACACTGTCACACAAACTCATGGTTACATTTTAATCATACAAACAGCAACAACAACAGATAGAAATTCTCTCTCTCTCTCTCTCTCTCTCTCTCTCTCTCTCTCTCTCTCTCTCTCTCTCTCTACTTCGAATTATCAGTGAATACAGGTGGAAAAAAACACTTCGAGTTACATGAAAATCGAGGTACACGACTTCGACATATCCGTTTGAAAATTAGTCTTTCAAAGAGCACGAACGGCCGGGAAATGAAAAAAAGACGTCGAGTTATGCAAACTTCGACTTATCCCTTACTTGAGTTAAGCGTACTGGGGTGTATACTCAAATACACCTTGAATATTGATAAAACTAAAGCAAACTAAAGATCATCAACTAATCAACATTTCTTTATCGTAATCATTTCCAAACACGCGTGTGTATTGACTCTCTCTCTCTCTCTCTCTCTCTCTCTCTCTCTCTCTCTCTCTCTCTCTCTCTCTCTCTCTCTCTCTCTCTCTCTCTCTCTCTCTCTCTCTCTCTCTCCTGTGTCACATACACACATACGCAAGCACACAAATGCACGCACGTGCGTGCGCGCGTGTCAGCGTGCGCACTGAGAAAGAGAGAGACAGACAGACAGTCAACAAGACAGACAGACAGAGATTAGCGCACAGTTTCTCATCTGTGAAATTGTATAAGTGTGTTTGTTAAAAACAAACAAAAAAACACAAGCAAAAACAACTAAAACACTTATAATCATCAGAGGCGAAGCTCCTAAACCTCAGGTGTGAGGGTTTGCCACAGAGGCAATTCGCATCGTGCGGGGAAGGTCATCAATTTAGGCATTGATTTGAATGGCCGATTTTCCGTTAGTTTTCGACTGAACGAAAAGTCAGAGTAGAAAACATTATCCATACTCAGAGTCTAATAAGTTCACACTTACTGAAATATTTCGGCTGGGCCACAACCAGCCTTCATCAGTCAACTGAAGCAATGAATTTTTATGGCAGAAAAGTCAGAGGGTGTCAGTCTTCCCTATATTTTCTTTTTGTTTGTTTTGTTTTGATGCTTTTTCTTTCCTTTTTGTCATCCTTATTTAATTCTTTGTTCTGTTGTTATTGTCGCTGTTGTTGCTCTTTGTGTTCATGTTGTTGTTGTTGTTGTTTGCATAGCATGCCTTCATATAAGCAAAAAGGAAATCCTGCGAAATAAGATCGTCCTGTATGTATGAAAAGCGTCTCCAAAAAGCAAACAAGAGCGCTACACTAAGGGGGAGGAGGGGGAGGGAGAGAGAAAATCGTAAATGAAATGGCGCTAATATGGACTAGTTTCATAATGCCGCAGGATCTACTCGATTTCGGAACGTTTTCCTCTTTGCTTCCACGAAAGTGCTTCTCACCAGTAAGTACAGGAATCCTGTAGCAGACTGAGAAAACTGAACACAGAGTTCTACAAGCGTGTTTCCAGTTCATGACTGTAGATGGCACTTTTAGAAGACGAGAAAATAGAAGGCAGACTAAAGGAGCTTTGGCACTCTTCCATTTCTTCTGTTTGCTGAACTGCTGTTCAGGGTCTCTTTCTTTCTATCTTTCTTTTTCTTTCCTTCCTTCTTTCGTTCCTTTTTTTTCTATTTCTTTGTTCCCCTTTCTTTCTTTTTCTTCCTCCTTACTTTCTTTCTTTTTTTCTTCCTTAGTTCCTTCCTTCCTCGCTTTCTTTTTTTTTTCACTGTCCTCTTTTCTTTCTTCCTCCTTTCCTTCATTTCTTTCTTTCTTTTTGTTTTTAACGTATTGGAGTTAGGTTTTGTTTTGTTGTCACATTGTTGTTGGAAAGTGGTTCCAATACTTTCCATAAATCACCCTGGTGCACACACCCTTCCTAGTTTTGCAAACACGGGGGGTCAAGTGTTTTTACTTGGCGATCAACCTGAATAACGGCTATTTGTCAAGTAAAAGAATGATCACTGCCATTTTGAAAAAACAACAAACAAAAACAAACAAAAAAACTGTGCAACTCCCGTGGCTTTGCGCGTTTCCAAAATCTTGTTTACATGCAATCTTAACACTTGCCATTGTGTGTGTGTGTGTGTGTGTGTGTGTGTGTGTGTGTGTGTGTGTGTGTGTGTGTGTGGTGGCGGCCTGGTTTTGAACCAGCCAGTCAATCGGCTGGTTTAACAGCAACATGTTTCTTCACTTGACAAGTTGTATGATGAGCAACACGAAAGATAACATCAAAGCATGCATCCTATGTATGACCCAAACCACAATCTTTCTCATGTTGACCGTGCAACCAGTCAGTGTCCTCCACCACTCTGGTGAACAGAAATTGTAGAGCAACACATGGACACCGTTGTATGCTCCGTGCTTGACAAGCGGCAAGAACTCAACTTCCACACTTTAGTGAAAGTCAGTTCACAGCAGTTTTGCACCCTAAAATCTACCCGCTGCAGACTTACCGTTACATCCTCCAGGTCAGATTATCGGCAAAACAAAAGAAAACTGCTCTGCAGAGCCAGAGTATGAAGTATCACATTGTTCCACTCCATGCGGTATAAAAAAAAAAATCCGAAGCAGCCGGAACACATAATTTACCCCCCCCCCCCCCCCACCACCACCACCACCTTAGTACCTGTCATCCCTGATGCAAAATTCTACTGTGAAATGGGCCGATCAACATTTTAGACCATCTCAGACAAGTAATTAAAGTGGACGTTACGAGTGGAAACAGAAAACAAGGAAAAAATACGAGAGAGAGAGAGAGGGGGGGGGGGGTCTAAGGTAACTAACTCCACACAGATCAATGCTAGCAAGAAGAGGAGATTGCTTCTCCCATGTCCTCTCTCTCTCTCTCTCTCTCTCTCTCTCTCTCTCTCTCTCTCTCTCTCTCTCTCACACACACACACACACACACACACACACACACACACACACACACACGCGCGCGCGCGCGCGCGCGCGCGCGCGCGCGCGCAAGAATCTATTCTTATTCAAATGGCGATTGTTTACCTTATTTGATGCAATCTGAAAACATGATGATCCTTAGAAATTTAGCAATGTATATCGGTTTTCAAACGCAGGTGAAAACATTTGTGTTTATCTTAGTTTGTTTCCTTGAATTATTTCCCCTTGTAATTGTTTGCATGTGTGTTTCTGAAAAAACAAGTACCCTCCTTTTGCTGATGACCCGTACTCATTTTTATTTTATTCTCAGCAAGCGTATACCCATTGTATACAGGTCGGTGGCCTTACAACAAAAAAAAAGTTCAGAGTTCAGAGTTCTCTCTCTCTCTCTCTCTCTCTCTCTCTCTCTCTCTCTCTCTCAATAAAGTTGACAATGTCCATGTTTCGAAAACATTCAGTGTTTATACCAATGAAATGAGAACTTGAATAACTGTCACGACGTTGTAACTTCTGCACAACTGTTTTGCTTTGTACAAGAAACGATGTACATTCCATCGCCATTTCAAACGGATGGCATCAATGAGCAAAAACTGTACAAGGATTTCGATCACATCTACTTGTAATGAACTTCTCTGTACTTTCCCTAAGAGCAGCGCAGCGTAAAACGGAGGGCAGTTATTTGGTTTTGACCATTTACACAGTGGATGAAGCATGCTGGCCTTGTTATATTCTCTAAATTTACAGTCATTACTTAAACAAACACACACACACACACACACACACACACACACACACACACACACGCACGCACGCACGCACGCACGCGCGCGCGCACGAGTCACACACACACACACACACACACACACACACACACACACACACACACTGATATCCTAAATACTCAACTGTGCTGTCGTATACTCCTGATGTTTATCTGTATTCCATGCAAGATAAGGTTTGTTTCATACGTACAACGCCAAAATCTGTGAAACTACACATTTTCACTGTCTCGAAAATCTGTTCTTTGCTATATATTAGGAAGTGACAAAAAACATTCATGAATTCCTTAACGTTACCAGTACTCTGGATTTTACCCACACTAAATAACCAAAGCGATGTTTGAGTGAACAGGTAGAACCCCTTTTTCCCTCCTTTCGTTTCATACCTAATTCAAACAGCAGGTCGTAAGCCCGTTCCATATGGATCACGTCACGACACTCGTCCGTTAAAACAAGCTAAACCAGTAACCAGAGGTACAGATTGAAGCTCTTCATCTTTACAGTAATAGCACCATTGGATTACAGATTTAAATGCAGAGGAGATAGGTTCATCTGTTAATCTGACTGATGGAGCAAAACTGCTTCGGCTTGAGCCTCCCTTCGTCCCCTCCCCCGCCCCGCCCCTGTCTTCCCCGTCACTCCCCTCCCCTCTCCTCCCCTCCCCTCCATCTGTCTTATGAAAACTGCAGGGTCACTTTCGCCGAACGCGAGCTCTAACACAGATTACCTCCCTTGCAAGTTTTCGTACACACTCGTTTAAATATTAAAAAAAAAAGGCTGCTTTCCGAGGGATGCAAAGAAAAGCGCAAACATACAGATAAAAAGAAAGTGATCTCACCAATTTTCCTTCTACAAAAGCCTAATGGATCACACAGAATAATACTGAACTTGCAAAAAGATATTAATGAAGCGATTGCAGATGTGTATGAATTTTTTAGAATGAAAAATGGTTATCCGCCACAAAAAGGTTACTCGTTACTGTAAAAGGTTGCAGCATGGCGTGTGTGCTCTTCATCATGCCTGTTAATTGTGTAAGTATTTATCTTAATCACAGATGTTCCAAGTAAAGTTTCGGGTTTGAACACCAAAATTCGGGAGACAGAAGTATGGAGGAAGAGCTTTATTATTTAGTAGAGTAAGGCATGTTGGGTGGGGGACGGGAGGGAGGGGAAGCTTTTAGCATTTCTTCGGCACAGACCTGGAACTCACTGCTCGTCTCAGATCATCACGGTCCCTCACTCTCTCCTTCAAAAACACACAGTCCCTCACTCTCTTCCTTCAAAACCACAGTCCCTCACTCTCCTCCTTCAAAACCACAGTCCCACACTCTCCTCCTTCAAAGCCACAGTCCCTCACTCTCCTCCTTCAAAGCCACAGTCCCTCACTCTCCTCCTTCAAAGCCACCGTCCCTCACACTCTCCTCCTTCAAAGCCACCGTCCCTCACTCTCCTCCTTCAAAGCCACAGTCCCTCACTCTCCTCCTTCAAAGCCACAGTCCCTCACTCTCCTCCTTCAAAGCCACCGTCCCTCACTCTCCTCCTTCAAAGCCACAGTCCCTCACTCTCCTCCTTCAAAGCCACCGTCCCTCACTCTCCTCCTTCAAAGCCACAGTGCCTCACTCTCCTCCTTCAAAGCCACAGTCCCTCACTCTCCTCCTTCAAAGCCACAGTCCCTCACTCTCCTCCTCCAAAGCCACAGTCCCTCACTCTCCTCCTCCAAAGCCACAGTCCCTCACTCTCCTTCAAAACCACAGTCCCTCACTCTCCTCCTTCAAAGCCACAGTCCCTCACTCTCCTCCTCCAAAGCCACAGTCCCTCACTCTCCTTCAAAGCCACAGTCCCTCACTCTCCTCCTTCAAAGCCACCGTCCCTCACTCTCCTTCAAAGCCACAGTCCCTCACTCTCCTCCTTCAAAGCCACAGTCCCTCACTCACATCCTTCAAAGCCACAGTCCCTCACTCTCCTCCTTCAAAACCAGTCCCTCACTCCCCTCCTTCAAAGCCACAGTCCTCACTCCTCTCCTTCAAAGCCACAGTCCCTCACTCTCATCCTTCAACAGTCCCTCACTCTCTTCAAAGCCACAGTCCCTCATCCTTCAAAACCACAGTCCCTCACTCTCATCCTTCAAAGCCACAGTCCCTCACTCTCATCCTTCAAAGCCACAGTCCCTCACTCTCATCTCCTTCAAAACCACAGTCCCTCACTCTCCTTCAAAACCACAGTCCCTCACTCTCCTTCAAAACCACAGTCCCTCACTCTCCTTCAAAGCCACAGTCCCTCACTCTCCTCCTCCAAAGCCACATTCCCTCACTCTCCTTCAAAGCCACAGTCCCTCACTCTCTCCTCCTTCACAGCCACAGTCCCTCACTCTCCTTCAAAGCCACAGTCCCTCACTCTCCTTCAAAGCCACAGTCCCTCACTCTCATCCTTCAAAGCCACAGTCCCTCACTCTCATCCTTCAAAACCACAGTCCCTCACTCTCCTTCAAAGCCACAGTCCCTCACTCTCCTTCAAAGCCACAGTCCCTCACTCTCCTTCAAAACACAGTCCCTCACTCTCATCCTTCAAAGCCACAGTCCCTCACTCTCCTCCTTCAAAGCCACAGTCCCTCACTCTCCTCCTTCAGAGCCACAGTCCCTCACTCTCCTCCTTCAAAACCACAGTCCCTCACTCTCCTCCTTCAAGCTCATCTAAAGAATATTTCTTTTCACGCAGTGTTTTCCCTGGCCTCCTTCTGCTTGTCTGGTTGGTGGTGGTGGTGATGTGGTGTGTGTGTGTGTGTGTGTGTGTGTGTGTGTGTGTGTGTGCGTGCGTGTGTGTGTGTGTGTGTGTGTGTGTGTGAGAGAGAGAGAGAGAGAGAGAGAGAGAGAGAGAGAGAGAGAGAGAGAAAGATGTTATATAGGTGTATGCTTTTCTTTGTTTGTGTGTGTGTTTTGTTTTTGGGTTTTTGTTTGTTTGTTTGTTTGTTTGTTTTTTGGTAAAGCTCTTCAAGATTTTTAAAAGCTCTATAAAATGTCTAACAACAATAATAGTAATGGTGATGTTGATATTGACGATAATGATAATAATGATAATAATAATATAATAATAATTATGATGGTGATGATGGTGATGATAAAAATGATGATGGTGATTATTATTTTATTATCATCATCACCACCATCATCATCATTCATGGAGAGCCAGTTGCATGTCTCCATCAGCCAAAGCACATTTGCTTTGTAAGCTGCTTAATTGTGTCCTCAAGATGGTGGAACCTCTGAATGCTCATCTGAAAGCTCATGGTTTGATTCTGCTTATTTTATTGATGCCATTCATCTGCAGGGACAAACGATGGAAGAAGGTCTGGGAAATATTGAAACCGCTGCAGGAACAAACGATGGGAGAATGTCTGGGAAATATTGAGACTGCTGTCAGCTTTTAAGGTCCACAGGAGAAAAAAAACTCAGTACACAAACTAGCTCAAAGACAAAAAAAAAATACTTCGGCTTTAGCTCAGATCCATATTAAACGACTATCTTACAATCACCAGAAAAGGCAGCAGGGATTAGAGTAGCCACCTTTGAATTGAAACACAAAAAGCAGTTGTCTGAACGAGAACTTTGAAAGGTGATTAGATTAAGTGGACAGGACCCCATATCTAGCGCCTGAAACGTGTGCCGATAGATGTAGGTCTTCCATTCTTTACCACTGAGCTTGGCATGTGCAGCTTCTTCATCTTTGTTACAGAGAGGTAAATCAATAATTCATGCTTTTCAAATGGCAATATGAACCAGGGCAGCCACTGTCGGAAGTTCTGCTATAAGCCGGTTATGACTGACAGCACAGACTCAAAGATTCCAGAAGTGGAGAACTCTGCTTTGTCTTATTAACAAACTGCACAGAAATGAATGCTGCAGTTTACATTACACAACCAAAAAGACCCGAAACCTCAATGTTGTCATGAAAGAGTGCATACTTCAGCACTGAGAAAGAATACAAACACGTTTTGTTTTGGTGATGCACCCGGAAACGCAGACACGCCTTTTTGTGATTGTCATTGTTAATGGTTATTTTCTCTTGAGTTATATTTCTTGACTCGCTGTGGGAGGGTGTTGATTTTCTTGTCCACTGAATTCTCACATGGTAGTATCACAGTATGCTAAACAAAGGGCTCAGTGTGCAGTTTTGCGGTGGCACTAGTCAATGCGTGTCTTTTTGAAAATTCTGTGTTACAATGTTTTGCATGCGTTCTTGAAACCGGTTACACGTGAGTAGTAAGGTGAGGGACTTTTCATGCCTCAAAAGGGGATCTCGGAGGGGATCTCCACCGGAAGTGGTGTTGCGCATGCCGGAAGTAGGCAGTGGGTAGGGCGGCAGGTGGGGCGGTAGGTGGTGGGCATGGCGAAAGGGGGTGGAAGGGTCAAGGTCACGGTGTGTGGATCGATAATGTTGACGTCATGCGCTATTTTTTTTTTCCTTTGTTGTTTGGTTGGGCAGCAGGTGGTGGGCATGGGGAAGTCAATAATAGGAGTTAATAACAGATGAGGGTGTTTGGTGCGCGCGCGTGCGGATCGATGTGTGTCGACGCCGTGTTTTTTTTGTTGTTGTTTTTTTTTAAATAGATGCGGGTGTTTTGTTGTTACTGCGTGGTTGTCCACTGGCGTAGGCGTGTTCAAAAAGAGATGGCGGTGATGACAGTGGTGATGATGATGATGATGATGATGATGATGATGACAATGAAAGGGAATACGTTTTAAAGTCTGTAGACCAGTAATAAAAAAGAATGTAAATGTAAGACGCTAACAAAAGAAGCTATGGACCCAAGGTGGAAACATCCCTTTACCCTGTGTGATTGCTGGTCCAACGGGAAGTGGAAAAACTGTTTGGGTCACAAAGTTTATAAATCACATCAATGGAGTAATGACACCCCCTCCCGATGAGATTGTGTGGTGTGTACGGAGAGTGGCAGCCTGGATATCAGCTTTTGAAAGGAGTCACGTTTATGGAAGGACTACCCCCAATATAGAAGAATGGGATGATCGGAAACGACGTTTGGTGGTGATTGATGACTTGATGAGTGAAACGGATGACAGAGTGACAAAACTGTTTACCAAAGGGAGTCATCATCGCAACATGAGTGTCATGTACATTGTGCAGAATCTGTTGGGAAAAAACAAAGAACAACATACCATCAGCTTGAACAGTCATTATCTGGTGGTGTTCAAGAACCCAAGAGACGCCTCACAGATCACCCATTTAGCTAAACAGATGTATCCTGGAAGACTGAAGTATGTTCAGGAAGCTTTTAAAGACGCGACATCCAAACCCCACGGTTATTTGTTGTTTGACCTTCGTCAGGAGACACCCGATCATCTCCGTCTGAGAACAAATATTATACCCCCGACTCACCAAGTCGTGTATGTGCAGAAATGATTTTTCGTCTTCCAATTTGCAATGTTTTACCTCAAACACCAGTTTTCTGTTTGGTGGGGAAATGGAGAGAAGGATGCGTGGAGATTATATAGCACTTTGTGTAAAGTCTTTGATACCATCTACGCTGGAGTAGCCACTCTCCGTGTCGTGTGGTAGTCCTTCAGTGAGATTAGACTTTGTGGATCTTTAAAAGCGAGTTCCCATCTACCCACGCGGTTATTTGCGACCGGAACATTGACTCTTCACCATCATGTCAGCACATATGAGAAGGAATCTACCCATGCTACAATTGTTGTGTGTGCAAAGCCTGCAGTTATTAAGGCGGTACTGAAAGGGGCCTCGCCAGATTTGATCAACGCCCTGAGTGAGTGTTCCCTGAACATCTTAAAAGGCCACGTAAGACTGACTCCTGCCCAGAAGAAACAGTTGTGCAGATACAAGCAGAGCTTACTCTCCCTGGTGAAGAAAGGAACATCCAGAAAGAGAAAGAAGCAGATCTTGCAGAAGGGAGGATTTCTCGGTGCCCTCATCAAACCTGTCCTGGGGGTGCTCGGAGGATTACTGGGGGGACAGTAACCATATCATGGAGCATACTAAGAAAATGATTTTAGTGGATCCTCGTGTGCTAGACTCTGTTCGTGGGCCTCCGGTTCCTGATGCAACATCTCACAGTCTTAGGGACATGGATCAGCAGATGCGTGATATATTAGAGAGAATGACGCAAGCGTTGAAGACAAGGCTAACATGTATCATCAGACACTTTGGAAATATCTGAACGTTTTTGACCAGTTTAAGGAAAAACCACTGGGAGTAGTGACTGTTCAAGGCACAACACCACCTCAACCCACCCAGAAAACAGAGACTGTTGATGACGCGTCAGCTCCTGTGTTGACAGTATGGAGAAGGATGTTGTAGAGAGTGTACCAAAAACAATGAAAAGCAAAGTGGAGCGACTTTTACACCGCGTTCAGAATCACCCAGATCTGAAATGGAACCAGCGAGGTAAAATCATTTGGCGAGGACAGCTGATTAAAAAAACTCGAACCTCATTGATTTGGTCAATGATGTGCTGAGAAAACGTCGCCACTTCCAACCCATTGGGTGGAAATCCTTTGCCGCTGCTCTCAGTGATGCCAACATCCCCCAGATTTAGTTGGAAACCCTGACCATTGGAAGTTTGTGACAACACAAATACCCAGCACCCTGTCCTATTCTTCACAGTCTGCTGAAGGACCTGTCGGTGTGGGTTCCTCTTCCCCTCAACCCAGTTTTCTACTCCACAAATACCAACACCCCCACCATCACTGAGAAACGTCGCCTTATCATCCATCAAGAAGGCACGAGGTGCAGAAGACCAGTTGGAGGGAGAGACACCTTTTTCTGGGAGGAGAAAGACACACAGACGGAACCGGAAACAACAGAGATTAAGCAAGACTGCACCTTTGATGGATTGGGAGTCATACTGACTACACCTGACATGGCTCCGCGGAAAAATAAGAAAAAAATCTTGAAACAGAACAGAGTGTTGGGGCAGGCTTACTACACACCACAACACCCTGGATCTTTTGGTGGTGTTCACGCCTTGAAACGTGTAACGAAGGCAAAAGAGTCTGTGCTCAAAGAATGGTTGAGTCACGAAGATGCTTACACTCTTCATAAAACCCGTGCGTCACAAGTTTGAGAGGAGGCGTGTTGTTGTAGGAGGAATGGACCATCAATGGCAAGCTGATCTGATTGACGTCCAATGCCTGAAGCAAAACAATGATGGTTTTAGCTATCTGCTGACAGTCATCGATGTCTTGTCTAAATATGCTTGGGTCGTTCCTTTGAAAAACAAGACAGGACCTGTGATGGTGGAGGCCTTTGAACGCATCCTTGAACAGGGACGGAAACCCTCTCAAACTCAAACAGACAAAGGGGCAGAGTTTCTGAACAAAACATTTCAAACGTTTTTGAAGGAAAAAAAAAACAGTTTTAGTGACAGAAAACAAGGATACCAAAGCCTCTGTGGTTGAGAGACTGAATCGCTCTTTGAAAGAGAAAGCTTTGGCGCTACTTTACCAGAAAAAATACGTTGAGATTTGTGGAAGTTTTACCACAGTTGGTAAAGGCATACAACCGTTCGTTTCACCGCAGCATTCAGCGTGCTTCTGCAGAAGTGACAACACACAACCAAGAAGATGTGTATGGCAAACTCTGTACAACAGCGATCAGCCTACGCCCTCACCTCCTCGCCCTAAACTGAAAATAGGAGATCGTGTACGCATCAGTAAAACCAGGAAAAAATTTAGAAAAGGTTATTTGCCGTCGTGGTCTGAAGAACTTTTTACAGTCAGGTCGAATAAAAAAGACCATCCCAGTGACTTACATTCTCAAAGACGATCATGGAGAAGAGCTTCAAGGAAATTTTTATGACCAGGAGGTACAGAAAGTGGGGGAGAAACAGATTTATCGTATTGAAGCGATCTTGAAAGCAACGCAAAACAAGGTAATGGCCAACGTGAATATTTAATCAAATGGTATGGCTATGACTCTTCATTCAATTCATGGATTCCCGAGACAGTACTGACCACCTACGCTCACTGACCATGCCCTGATCAGAACCAACTAGAATCAGCTCTGACTCGTGATGATGATGATGAAACCGCCACTCTACGCGGGTCCAGAAAATCTCCATTGTGGCGTGTGTTTGGACGCCGAGTTCCTCGAACTGAAATTGTTTTCGGCTGTCAGACGCTCCTGGTTTATGTGGTGGTGGGTGTGTCTCTATTTAATCTGAGTCGCGGTCAAGGCGCAGACAATTTGTGGGTGGCTCTTCTTGGGAGTTGTCTCGGGTACATCCTGCCAAATCCTAGCATCGATCCACGGCCAACTACCCACTGAAACCAGTATGTTCTACTTGACGTTACCCAGCACCAGCTCCATGTTGTACTACCCCGATAACAACGCCAGTCACTTTTTCACCAAACTGCCTCAACCGTGCGACTTGAACGGAGATTACGAAGTGGGCCTGTCTGAAATCCTATCCAGCAACACATACTTTAACATTGAAGAACAAATTTTGGATTCATTTTCGCCCTGATGGAAAGTCAGATCAACAGTCGAAACACCTACCTGCAGGATTGTATGAATCAGCAGAATATTTGATTCATTCTTTAAACCAACTTATCGACGATCTGTGAAGAAAGAGAAAGAAGGCAACATCAAACTGTATTATAACTGTGCTACCCGAAAAGTGACAGTAAGACTGTATGATGCTGATGGCGTTCTTCAGCTCAGCCCCGCATTAAGAGACATCTTGAGTCTGGAGAGAGACGTTATGTATGGGAAAGGTACCTATGAAGGAAAAAAACAAGTACAACTCCAACGAGGATTTGAGGGTGTCTATGTCTACTGCGACTTGGTTCAACCACGTCCTGTTGGTGATGTGATGGTTCCTTTGCTCCGAATTGTCCCGACTGGGAATCAGTCCACTGAAGTCGTACATCATATTTTTGAAAAACCCAACTATATTCCTCTGAGTAGGTTCCAGTTCAACACAGTGGAAATCCTTTTAACCAAAGACACAGGCAAACCTCTGTCATTTGCAAAGGGAAAACCATCGTGACGCTTCACTTTCGGCGCAGACGATCTGACGGTCTTTAAGAGATGGTGCGTCACGTTCCCTTCAAAACAGATGGAAAAGCTTACAAAGGACTACTACTGCGCTCAAGCTGGTCATGGGCTTCCTGTGTTTATAGGGGGGAGAAATTACAGAGGGGCAGGCCTTGGAAACCTTTAGAGGAGGCTCGGGCGTACTCTCATCCCATTGTTAAAAAGCGGTGGAAAGGCTTTACTGAAGGAAGGGGCTCGAACTGGCATGCAGCTTGTGCAAGATGTGCTGTCTGGGCAAAATTTGAAGTCTGCTCTCCAGCAGCGGGGTAAAACAGGCTGCAAAACTATTGTTGGACCAAGCTGTGAGCAGAGTAACCGGCGCTG
>JADBJO010008150.1:39205-100650 GCA_016801955.1 Conus betulinus | reverse complement strand
GAGGAAAACAGACACCACTGGCCTGGCGATAGGCCAATGATAAGAACTCAAATGGAATTACTAGCTTGGCCAATCTGGTGCGTAAGAAATCTAAAGAATTACCCAAGGCCAACAAGAGCATTACACATGCACCATAAACTATCGCTTAGAGATCTGAACATCCAAAGAGGCACGACGTGGACCGCCACATCAGACTTAGAGAAGACAGCAAAGGCACATCACAAACAAACATTGGAATAAATTTCAGGCCAACACTGCCCCCAAGACTTCCGAGATGTGGTGGACAAACCCATTACTGGGCCTTCCGATAACAGACAACACAAAATGATACAACAAATGTAACTAAGATAGGAGATCAGGCATCCCAGTGTATACTGTAGACGTATGTGCGGCTCTTTTTTGATGGTGTATGTTTACATAAGTGGGAGATGATAAGGTGGGAACGTAAATGGAGAGGTCCACAGAGTGAGTGTTGAAGCACGAGAGGTGTGTGTGCTGTGTGTGTGTAGTGTGTGTGTGTTGTATGTAGCCGATTGTGTGTGTGTGTGTGTTTGTGTTTTGATATGTGCGACGCTGAGTATGTGTGTGTTGTGTGTGATGTAGTAGTGTGTGTGCTAGGGGTGTGGTGTGTGTGTGTCCTGTTGGTGATTGTTAGTTGTTGTGACTCTTCATCTAACATCCTTACCCACTTCAAACGCTGATACAGACACGATTGTGTGTGTTTGTGTGTGTGTGTGCTGTGTGTGTATGGCATTGACGGGGTCAGATGACGTTTACTGATGATGCCGTGTGTCGTGTGTGTGTGTAGTGTACTTGGCTGTGTAATGTGCGCGCGGCGCGCATAGCTGGTGTTTATGTGTGTATGTGTTGATGCGATGTGTGCGCGCGCGAACGCTGTTTCTTCCCGTGTGTGTGTGCACGTGCTGTTGGTGTAAGTAGTTGTTCTAGCTAGTAAGTGAGTTGCTAGTGGTGGTGCGTGATGGTGCGTGGTAGCTCGGGTGGTTCAGTAGTGTAGTTGTGACCACAAGTAGTAGACTCGTTTGCTAGTTGACTTTTTTTTTTTTTTTTTTTCCTGTTTCTAGTAGTAGTAGTAGTGTAGAAGCTGTGGTACTTGGCACTCTCCATTTTACAATCTTACATTAGGAAATAGGGGGGGGGTGGGTGGGGTTGTTGGTGGTGGGGGTTGGGGGGTGGTGGGGTGGGGGGTAATTGTTTTTTTTTGTTTCATCTAAGTCGTCTATCACAATTCCTTTCCTTTTGTCCCCAATGTAGACTGGCAGGTGACACCAGCATGGCCAAATTTTCAACCCGCGCTGTGTCAGTCTATCCACCAAGAAAAAGAAAATTACGATGCTAGATTTTAAAAAATGACCACTAAGCATAGACTTTTAACCAAACCATACTGCCACTAGTGCTGCTCAAGACAGGTTATTCAGCTCCAGTACGATCAAACAAACAAGAAGTCACGTTGTGTTCGAATATGAAAACCAGCACAATGTAAAAATACCAACCATCTGAGATTTGTGACAGTTTGACGAGTAACGGGGGGAAAGAGCCACCCACCATACGTTCGACATTGAAGACCTAATGCCTTGTAACGGATTAAAGATGCGAAAAAACACGCCTTTTATCCTGATTCGAGTTGAAACATGTTATGAAAGAAACAACTACGAAAACCAGAATTTACAAAACTCTGTTTCGTGAGCACAATGTAATGAAAAGTGATGTGCATTCGTAACGTAGTAAACTCCGCCACTGCCATACAATTGACATTGTGACCTAATGCCCTTGTAACGGCACCAGACTCTTCAACACTAGGCAGTGACAGAGCGAGGACCTGTATTGATTATGACCTGATATACATAGCGGTGAGGGAAAGGGGAGAAAGTACAAGCTAGTCTCCCTTTTGAATACACACAGTTAAATCGTCACTGAAGTGTGCAGCGTTTGCCCGCGAGTTCAGGGAGAAAAAAAAATTACACTGACTGTGTTACTCCAAACATCCTACAGAGCAGAATGCCCTGTTTCTCCTTAAATCCAGCATGTTGTTTCGAGCAGTTCAGGAACAAACCAATCCCTTCCATTTTCGGATTTAGTAAAGAGATGCGTATGAAAAGTGTTGGAGTAACCCAGAACATCTGCCATCAAACTAAAGTAAGCGACGAAGGAACAACAGCGGAACGATTCCCCACGTTCCTTTCCAACCTCCACAAAAATAATCAAAATAACATTTAATAAAGAAAAAACTGATTGGTGTTCTGGAGACTAGACAAAACTCGATTACAGGAACCGGCTAGTCTTTTCAGCAGGTAAAACAAACAACAGTTAGGGCAAAGAAAAACCAAGAACGAACAATCACTTATCTTCTCATAATTCCAGCAAAATGGCGTTGTTGAAGTGTAAAACGAGGCCGTGTTGAGGAAGGAGGACCATGAAAGTAGTTCAAATTATAATGATGCGGAAAATAATAATGAATAAAACTAATAGTAATAGTAGCGATAGTAGTTATTATGTATGTGACGAAAATATCTAAATGATAAGGGGCAGGATTACTACCACTGTTTTGGTGCAATGATATCGACACTGAGATAGCAAATTTTTAGTAGTAATTACTTTCATTCCTACTTTTCTATACAACCATTATCTTCCCCTTGTTCCTAGATTCCTTCATGAACAAGTATGCCCTTCGGGTTCCTGCAATTTTAGATAATCATGGAAGAAGTGCGAAGCAGGGTCACTACTTTCGGAGACATGTACAATACCGAGACAAATAGCAGGCTACACATGTGAAAGTCCATATACTGATTGTATTCAGGTGTTAGACATGATTGTGTGAGAGAGGTTGTCTGTGCTGGTGGCCATGTTGACACTTATCCGGTGACATCAATCGGCCTGGACACATACGTGTAAAACAGAAACAGGGTAATGTTTGGGGTTTCAACAAACGCCATAGCAAGCACTGCAACACAACGCAGACAAGTGCTTGCAGATGAGTGCACATTATGCTGTGTACTCACACTGAGGCCCCCTCTGCGCCCGTACCTGTGTATCTCAGTGCCACAACGGCAGCTGGTTTATAACTTCCGCTTGAAATAAAAAAAAACACACCCTGTCACCATTTGTCCCTAGGGATTTGTCCTCCTACCACAGCAATCGACAGGGTTTGAAAGTTATTTGCTATTTATGATGAGAATACATGATCTTTTCCTATACAAGACAGTTGGCTGCAATGAAACTACGAAGCCACAGATTATTGGTTGGTCAATTTTAATACACAGAATGTATTCACAAATAAAATGTTTCAGTATATGGACGTTGTATGTCCATGCTCACAGTCACAACGCGCGATCACATTTCACACGTAGGTGATACGCGGTGTAGTGATACACCACTTGAAGCAGTTCACGGATTGTTTGCACACACAAATACACTTGAACATATATCTTTTTCACACACAATAGTATTTTGACTTTTTGGACCGTCTCTTGGCATATCGGCTCCAGAGGCGGGCAAGCCGCCTGTTCAGTGAGTCATAGCTGACGCGACAGGGTGGAGAAGCCTTCAACGGCTCATCCTTCCCTAGTAGGCCAGTGTCTGCGTGTTATGCAACTGAGGGTGCTAGCTAGTATGTTCCGTTCTGTCGGTCGGCAAGGATGATTTTTTTTAAACCACAACACTGATTATCCGAGAGAAGTTTGATTGGCTATGGTCAAAGCATTGCAAGGAGAGCAGGTTCTCACTTACTTTGTCCCTGAAGTTTGTGGTCCCGCCACCTCCCCCTAAAGGATGCCTACGCATGGCTAGATACCCGCTCTCGTCAGCCTGCCAGTCCCCCGTCGATACCACTTCATAGTTTTCTTGGGACTTGTTTTTGACGAGTGTTCAGGTGGTCCAGTCTGTGTTGCACACCATTCATGTTGAACTGCCAATAGCGGCCCACTTGCTGGTGAGGGGCAGGCGAGGAACTCGGCGACCAGACAGTTGCCGTCTTTTCTGTCTTGTTGTCTGGCCCAATGTGAACCTGTGTCGTCACATGAGGTGTGTGCCCGGTGGACAGGCTGATAGACCATCCTGTTTTCCTTCCATGATGTCTTGCAATCAGGTCCCTCCCCACACTGTCGCCCACTCAGACAGCACCACGGGTAACCAATGCGGTTGGGTCGCGTGGCGTGCACACACAGGCTAAGTGCCCCCTTACTCAGCAGTTGTACTTCCCAGCACAGGTGATATGTAGAAATGGTCGGTAAAAATGATGTGGTCAAAGTTATTGCACAGGTTTTGTCAAGCCTATCACAACTTGAGCACTAAGTCCCATCAATTTGTTCATTTGGCTGCCCGTGCTTACCTGTATAGACCTCCATTGTGGCAGCAGTATGCTGTCTTGCTGTCGTCGCAAGCACCCACAAGTTGATGTCAAACTTCATGGGGTTTGTGCGTCACGAACTGCTTTGAAACCCAAACGTCCCTTGAAGGGCACCATGGCTTCATTGACATTCATGTTGTCATACGGTGACAAACTCATCCCAAAACTGTCCCTGACTGTATTTAGAACGTACCCCAATTTGTGCAGTTTGTCACTTCGATCAACAGGTGTGTCGGATCAGTGAAGTACAATGTATCTCCGATTCTGGAAAAACCTGTCACGGCTCATTACACTGCCAAAGTCTGAGTGCGGGGGAGAAGCGTTTTGAGCTTGTGCTCCAGTAGTGCGTGTCTCTGTCAAGTCGGATAGCATCTTTCATTATCAGAAGGACCACAGAAAGCTTTGATCTCCTCCAGTGTCACAGGTTTCCACTCACCTTTGTTTTTTCTCCTGCTCTTCAGTGTGTCCCCCCCCCCCCTCCCCCCCCCCCCCCCCGGGTTACCGTTGGTAAAATCAACCATTGTATTCACAAATGATTCTGAAAAGAACGGCGGAAAGTAGTCAACAGCTGTCAATAAATGTATTCAGCACAACGCACAGGTCCCGATCGTCTCGATTGAATGTCGTCCGTGGTGGTCGGATCAGGTGGACCATAATTTCCATGAACCACTCAAACTTTGGCCCCGAGTATAAAACAATGGCAAGTTTTCACATCCAGCCTCTTTGTCACTGTCGCTACCAGCTATCTGTGCTGTCCATAGCAGCTGCAAGTTGTGCTCTCTCCTCTTCATTCAGTTGTAACAAATCAAAATCATCAGCTGGTAACGCATCCGTAAAAATCATCATCAGAAAAATGGTCAGAATCTAAATTTTCTGCTCTCTCCATTTCCTTCCGTGTACGAAGTGTCCAGTGAGAACTGCCAACGTATATTGTAGCAATCCGGCCGCGACAGATCGGGGACCAGAGATTTTGGTCAGTTTGGAGCACACAAGTAGGTCTTTGTTCATTTTGAAAGTGATAATCGGTTTGGTCCTCGCAAAGGCAGGTTGGTGATTTTTTTTTTTTTTTTAAACTAAATACCAGTTTGGACTTCCGATCCTGCAGATGGGGAGGAGAGTGTGTGGATGGAAGAGGGGGCAGCCAGTGGTCGTGTGGTCTGTCTCTTTGGGGGCTAAGTTTCAAAGAGAGGCATGTTCTGTATAGGTAGCTGTAGGTGTGTGTGTGTGTGTGTGTGTTGTTTGTTGTGTGTGTTGTGGTGACATGTTACTTGTCCCCCCATGTATGGGTGGTGGTACATGTAATGGTGACATCGTGTGTGGTGTGTGTGTGTTTGTGTGTTTTATAGGGTGGGGGGTTGTGTTGGGTCACGCGATGCTACCGCGCACATGGTTGAGTGTGCTCAATTGTGGACCCCCAAAACTGACTTAGTAAGAATGAAACATATAACAGCATTTCATCTTATTATTCAAACCAGTTATATAAATTGAAATTAACGCTATACGATTACTGGTACCCTTATAGTAAAAACAGATATTAATAAACCCTGTCTGCACGTGGTGCTGATTGCTTAAATGGTTACATGTGACTCGTTTTGATTATCTAGCTGTTCAATTACTATAGAGTCTTTCTAAATCTATACATCCTCATCCATCCTGCATCCATCCACCCACCTACTAATCTATCTCCTGTTTTGATCTATATACCTTTTTCTATTACTATCGATCTATATATCTATTATCTATCTATCTCATCTTATTCTCACATAAATATACGTCTACATCAATCTACTTCTCTATCTATGATCTCTCCATCGATCTGTGTGTAATGTTTCTTTGTCTAGTTTACCTCTGTCTGTCTGTCTGTTCGTCTGTCTGTCTCTCTCTCTCTCTTCAAACATCTCTCTCTCTCTGTGTCTGTCTGTCACTGTCTGTATCTCTCTTGGGTATCCCTCCTCTCATTTTTTTTTGTTTACACCTATCGTATGGTATTATCATGTATCCAAATATCGATTCTGTCTGTTGTCAGCCTCGTCGGTCCTGTCTTCATCTCCTCTTTTTTTTTCCTCCCCCCCCTCTCTCCTCTGGCTCGCTCTTTTCTTATCATCTCCCCCCCTCTCTGTATTCTCTTTATCTATCCTCTCTCTCTGTAATCCCCTCCCTCCTCTCTCCCTCCCTTTGTAACACTCTCTATTGGTTTTGACATCTATCTATTTATATATCTATCTATCTATCTAATCTATCTATCTATCTATCTATTGGTCTGTCAGCTGTCGGTCTGTCTCTTGTCTTCTTCCCCTCTCTCTATCTCTCTATCTTGTATCTATCTATGTTTATTTTTGTTTGATCTATCTGTTTTTATTCTCATTAGCCTATGTCATCTATCTATCTATCTATCTATCTATCTATCTATCTATCTATCTACTATCTATCTTATCTTTAAGGAATCATCTCTCTTCCCCTGCTATCGACCGATCTCTGTCCTCTCCCTCTGCTTCTCTACTCCTCAGCTTCTCACTCTGTCTGGGTCTGTCCCTCTGTGTGCTGTCTGTGATGCTATACGTAATATGTATATACATCACTTTTCTAGCGCCCCTGGAAAGAAATAATCAGGTTTCGAACAGTGACCGGTATCTGACCCGGAGTTTTAATTTTAGTGTTTTTTCCTCCCTGTTGAGATTGTCTCCCCCCTGGAGACTATAATCCTTGCTAAAGGCTCTTTTGAGCAACATTCTTATCCAGTCCATTCCCCATTCATCCTCTCAAGCACCATACTGTTAGGTAGTAGTTTTTGTTTTTAATTACCACGCAGATATGAAGGGCTTATCTCCCGCTATTTCGTCAGTCTATGGCTACCCTACGAAGACCCACCTATTGCTTGGTTTATAATTGAATTTTTCTTGCACAGTCATTGCACACGATCAAGCTGTCCTCTGTACGTTGATGGAATCGGCTCCGGTTACGAATCCTTGGGCAATTTATTAGTTCCCTATTGCTAATTGTGTATGGACCTGGTGCGGATTCATTTCAGGAAAGGAACTGGCTATTTCTCAGCACTTCTTTTTTGTATTTTCTACACTTTCACAAAGTGAGGAAATGTAGCTGTTTTGCTTTCTTTCATGATTTCTTTTGCTTCCTCCACCCCCGGTGGAGATTTGTTTTGAGGGTTTTTTCGTTCGCTGTTTGGTTGTTTGTGTTTTTTTTTTTTCCCGAATTCCCAAACGCAAACAAAAACATACTACCGATTGCACAACGGCCTTTGTAGGGACAGCATTCTTCTACATTACCGAAAAAAAGCGATGATAAGTCAGCTTACACGCCTCATTTGAGAGGAATTTATTCCCTATTCCCTTCACCCTCCTCAAGCACAACTGTGAGCTCTAGTAGCATTATAATTACCACGCAGATATGAATGTCACTGTATTTTCCCTATTTCAGCTCAATCTAAGACAGGAGGGAGCAAAGTATACCCGTTATAATGAATATCTTTATATCTATATCATCCTTTTTTATATACTTATATAATATAACCCTCCCACGAAATGTATATATATTGTGTGGTGGGTGCCCTTGTGTGTGCGGTGTGTTTTTTGTGTTCGTGGTTTTCTGTTGTGGGTTGAGCCTGCTGCGTCTCCCACCTGAGCCCCTACTGTGAGGTGCTAGATAACGATTGGTTTTATGTGTCTTCAAAGCTGTGACATCCCCCCCTTCAATCAGAATCCTCAGAGCAAACGTCGTCATGTATTAATTCAACCCAAGTCGTAGATTGTGTATAAACTAGGAAAGATGTCAAGTTTGGATAAGCCCTTCTTAGTTGCCCCCTCCGTCTTTTCTGAAAGTTTGTCTGCTCTCCCTTTCGCTTCTTTCTTCAGGAAGCATTGTCATTGCAGTTTCGTTGGTTGGAATGGACGAGAGCTTCTTCCAATTTTACAGGGGTCCGTTAGCGCCCCCCCTTTCGATGATCTGATTCCAACTAAGACGAATCCTAGTTATTGGAATTACATTGTCCT
This sequence comes from Conus betulinus, assembly GCA_016801955.1. Taxonomy (NCBI): domain Eukaryota; kingdom Metazoa; phylum Mollusca; class Gastropoda; order Neogastropoda; family Conidae; genus Conus; species Conus betulinus. The sequence continues at coordinate 92,280 of JADBJO010008150.1, read as the reverse complement.
TACCTGTCGCTTTTCAAGATTGCTTAATACTTGCTTTTCCTCTTTCCTCCCTTAAATATTCAATATAGATCAGGCTCTGGTTCGTCCTGTTCCTTGGTTTTTTTTGACCTGTCGACTGACTTTCTTGCTTTTTTTTTTTTAGTTTTGAAAGTCTTTTAGTCCTGCATTCCTATCGATGTACTGCGAGTTATTTTTTCGCAGTCTATGCGTTACCAAGCAAGGAAATTGTGTCTTCGTTTTCGCCACGGGCAATATATGTTGCCTATGCGCTTAAAATCACCGCCCCACTAGACCCTACTCGGTTACACCCGAACTACACATGGTTGATAAAACCAGATTCTTCCTTACAGGGTCATTCTTAAAAACATTTAAAATCTCTTTCGAACAGTATAGGAGATTCAAAAAAAAGCGATTATGCATTGAGAGAGGTGTCATGTTCATGCAGCATTTTATTTTTAAGTGCCACTTACTATTTTAATTATTGATTGTATAAAAATTAGAAGCATTTTATGACTTAAAATTGTGATTAAACGAGGTATACAACCGGTTGTGCAGTGTTTTATGTAGTGGGGAAAAACGGAACTGAAATATAAGTCAGGTTTAGTTAATCAACATATTTGTGGGAATAAAATGGAAATTAGATAGCGCGGAAAACCCCCAAAAGCTTACCTTAACTTCAAAAGCTCTTTGGATCAACAAGACAAGGTGAGAAGAAATATAATAGTTTAGTTAGTCCATTCTATAAAGTATATTCTGTGGGAGTGCAGTCACGTTTGACAATTCAGTACGAGATTTCTGCGCAAAGAAAAAAAGGCTTTATGTGGAATGTTTGGTGAAAGTGTTTGCGGGTCTCTTTTTGGTTAGCGTATATTATCTCTTCTCTGCTTAGCCCGATATGTTCCCCCCCTTCCTTTCCCTTCCCCTTTCCCTTTCTCCTCCCTTCCCCCCCCCCTTCTTCTTTCTCCCTTCCCCCCCCCTTTTTTTTCTCTTCTTCCTTTTCCCCCCCTTCTCTTTTTTCCCCTTCTCCCTATCTGTCTTTTCCTTTTTCCTCTTTCCCTTTTCCTCCCTTCCTTTTTTTCTTTTTCTTCCTTTCCCCCCCTCCTTCCCTTTTCCCCTTCTTTTTTCTTTCTTCCTCCCTTTTCCCTCCCCTTTTCCCCCTTTTCCCTCTTCTTCATCCCTTCTTCCCCTCCCTTTTTTCTTTTCCCCCTTTTCTTTCTCCTCTCCCTTTTTTTCCCCCCTTTTTCCTTTTCTCCCTCCCCCTTCCCTTTTTTCTCCCTTTTTCCCTCTTTTTTTTCCTCTTTTTCCCTTTTTTTTCTCCCCCCCTTCCCCTTCTCTTTTTCTTCCCCTATCTTTTTTTTTCCCCCTTTTCTCCCCCCCCTCCCCCTGCCCTTCTCTCTTTTCCTTCCTTTTTTTCCTTCCCCCCCTTTTTCCCCTCCACTTTTTCTTTTTTCTTCTTCCCCTCTTTTTTCTTCTTTCCCCCTTTTTTCCCTCTCCCCCCTTTTCCCCCATTTTCTCCCCTTTTCTTCCCTCTTCTTTTTTCTTTTCCCTTTTTCCCCCATTGTTTTCTTTCTTCTTCCCCTTCCTTTTTTTCCCTTCCTTCCCCCTTTTTCCTTTTTTTTCTTTTTCTTTCTTCCCCCTTCTCTTTTTCTTCCCCCCTCTTTTTCTTCCCTTTCCCCTTTTTTTTTCCTTTTTTTTTTTCCTTTTTTTCCCCCGTTTCCCCTTCCTTCCCCCCCCCTTCTTTTTTTTTTTTTTCTTTTTTTTTTTTTTTCTTTTCCCCTTCTTCCATTCTTTTTTTTCCCCCCTTTCTCTCCCCTTCCTTTTTTTTTTCCCTCTTTTCTTTTTTTCTCTTTTTCTCCCCCTTTCACCTCTTTTTTTTTTCTCTTTTTTTTCTCTCTTTTCTATTTTCTTTTTTTTTTTTTTCCTTATTTTTTCCCCCCTCTCTTCTCCTTCTCTTTCTCCTCCCTTTTTTTTCCCCCCCCTTTTCTCTCCTTTTCCCCCCCCCTTTTTTCTCCTCTTTATTCCCCTCCTTCCTTTCCCCCCCCCTCCTCCCTTTTCCCCCCCCTCTTTTTTTTTTCCCTCCTTTTCTTCCCCATCTCCCCCTCTTTTTTTTTTTTTTTTTTTTTTCCCCTCCCCCCCTTTTTTTTTTTTCCCCTCCCCCTTCTCTCTTTTTTCTTCTTCTTTCGCATTCCGTCTTCCCCTTTTTCCCCCTTTTTTCCCCCTTCCCCTTTCCCTCCCCTTTGTTTTGTTTTTTCTCTTTTCCCTTTCCTTTTTCACCATTAAACTTTGTCTATTTCCTCTCTACCTCTCCTCTCCCCCTCTTTCCTCCCCCCCTTTTTTTTTTTTTTTTTCCCTTCTCCGGTTTTTTTCTTTTTTTTTTTCTCCTTTCCTGTCTTCACTTTAGCACTTGTACACGAAGGTGGACAACATTTGTCACGCGCACCGCACCACACACCCACACACCCCACAAACACACACACACACATCCACACAGCACCCACGCACTGCACACACGCACACGCACGCACGCACCCCCCCCACCCCCACCACAAACAAGCCTACCACAATACCGTTCAGGGTTGCGTTACCCCAGGGGTTTTTGGGGTCCCCTTCTCTTTTTTTGTGGCTGTTACATTATGTGTGTAATGGTATGGTCGTTAAAAATATCAGAATTTGGCACCCTCTCATACATTAGTACCGAAATATTAAATCAGACGCTTTGAATTAAATGTGGAAACTATTAAAGACAGCTGACATCAGTAAACAACACACAGATCTTGCTGGTGAATATGAGTTACGGTGTATGTACACACAAGGAGTGAGGAGACCCCAACTAGAAAAACCCTACAAAAACAAAAAACACATTTTATTTTATTTTAAAAACCTCCAAAAAAAAAATTTCTATGTTGATGACAGAAGGTAGATTTGTGTTCCGACCCCTTTTTTTTATCTTTTTTTTTTTTTTTCTTTTTTTTTTCCCTTCCCCTCCCCCCTCTTTTTTTTTTTTTTTTTCTTTTTCTCTCCCCCCTCTCTTTTCTTTTACCCCCCACAATCCTCCCAGCCCTTTCCCGGGGCGTGACCTCCCAAAACATCAAACACCCACACACACTAATTTCAACTTCACTATTATAAATTCTTGTTTAGCATGTATAAGAATGGTAATTTTTTTTTGTTTTTTTGCCTGTTCTTTTTTTTTTTTTCTTTCCTTTTGCTTACTTCTTTTTTTCCCTTTTAGTTTCCTTTTTTTTTTTCATTTTTTTTTTTTTTTTCCCCCCCTTTTTTTTCCTCCCCCTCCTTTTTTTCCCAAACCTATTGAGCCACCTTTAAGAGGCAGTGCACCGCCGCTCATACGACACCCGTCCACAGCAACCAGTGCCCGGTCGGACCCGCCAACCAGAACCGGCCACCGCAATCCACACGGGAGAGTTCAATGTTAAAGTCGTCAGAGGCAAACCTTTACCGGAGGGAGGAACTGACACTGCCGCCGGTCACTCATGTTGGTGTTCTAGTGTGCGCCTGTTCGACTAATATAAATACGAAGGACAACAACCTACTAACTACTAAGCACCCTACTTCCAAAGACAGCCCCATGGACTCGCCGATACCGGTGACACCGACGGAAACAAACCAAGGCCACAGACGTGGATCTGAGGACATCGAAATGAGGAGTGTCCACCATGAGAGCAGGGCATGAAGGGCCACCGAAGAAAAATGAGACTTTTTTTTATGTCTGATCGATCGATGAGAATGAGGATGATTACGTTAAGATGATGTACGGATTTCCATTTCGGTCTGAGACTACATGACAAGGGCTGTACTCTACACGCTTCCTTTCATAATATATCCCGGCGTCGGTCAACCAGGCCCGACGAGAGATACAGGCACCTTGCAGTTGTGTGGTCAGGAAATTTTGAGCAACACTCTAGAAACGCATCACTCCATTGTTAGACTTGAAGTTGTTAAACTGTGCGCACCATTGTCTTCCTGGAGTAGTTCGGGATATAGTTCGGCCCATTTTGCTTCACTGTGTATCCCCAGCCTGACTTACCTTTGGTGACAGAAACCGTCAGTGGTATATTAAATATTACATCACTATTGGTGCAAAGGTCTTCTACCTGCATCTGAATTTCTGCGTTGCTTTTGCCTTCTGGCCATTCTCGACAATGTCTTCCAAGTTTCTGGAGGAATGGCAATTGGTAGAGGAGGGTGTTTCAAGTGGTCTGGATACTTCTCCCATTCCTTGGTTCTTTTGAATTCTGCTAAACGGCACACAAGCTGTATACTGTCTTCTGCCTGTCCCATCCATGATTTCCCACGTCCTAGCCGAGTGCCTTTTGTTTCCTTGACCGCCGCATGAAGTGGGGTTTGGGGATTTTCAAGGGTGCTCTGAAATATTATGCCTTCACCACTGGTTTCTTGCGGGTGTCTTGTCTGCATTGAAGGAAGGTCGAGAGGGTATCGCATAGTTTTGACGTCAACTGGGGTGTCCTTTGTGGTTCCCAGGGATCATCGATATCATTGCTTCATTTTGATTCTTTCTAATTTGAGAAGGTTGCTGTGGACAGTGTTGTAAGCCCTATCCATAATCAACCACACTGAGTACAAGTGCGTGATTAAAGTCGGTAGAGGCATGGCGATGTTCAATGCCTTTTGCTGCCATTGCTTTCATGGCAGATAGGCCTTTTTTTTTATTTAAGAAACAATATTCTCAAACATGCTTTCTAAAGGTTCAGAGTCTGTCAAAGCGTACACCAATAGGCCCCCCCCTAACGAGAACAGGTACATTCGGACTTGTGACTGCTTTGAAGGCAATATAAAGACATCCTGAGGTATACCAAAGAAAGGAAAGAAGCAATAAAGAAACCTTTGTAGTTGTCAATAGATCTAGTTCTGACAAGATGATACAACAAAGTCCAGTTTCGCTTCTCTTGAAACTACTCAGATGTGTTGAGTCAGCAAGCAAAGACATTACCATCGAACTGGCCAGCGGATTCGTTTAGGAGGCGATGTCATCCTACGATTAGAGAAACTGGACGTCTGGTTGGAGATCATTAAACTTTCTATTGGAACTTGACTCAAGGATCTCCTCTCTTCTATGTTTTGTCTCATTTCTACACAACATAGGGCCTTGCAGATATTAAACGAGTACGGAAATGCTCGAGTGTTTACACCAGCAGTGATTGCACTGATCGACAAAAACCTTGATTGCGACGACAAAACAGGAGAAGCAGGTTTTGTACACGTTGTGTGTGGTGGTTTGTTCAATTTGTACTTGTCCTAACAATAAGAAGCCACAGAAGCCACAAGAGGTATCTCTAAACGTGTGTGTCTAGTCCTGTAACTTTGTTTGTGGGTGTCCTGGCGCGTAGCTAACCCCTGTTTACTCTTTTCAAAATTGTGCATCAGTTTTTCCACCTACAGTCTCACTCCGTTTTTGTGAAAATCATTTAATGTCATTAGAAGTCGGAATGGCAAGCTGTTCAGAACCAGTTAACAACAAGGACTTTGCTAGTGGTATATCAAGAAACGGAATCTAGCCGCCATCAACCATTCAAAAGCTGAGGTTGCATGAGTGATGCAGCTCTCCCAATAACTAATCCGGGACAAGTAGTCCCCTCAACAGTTTCTCTGCAAAAGGGAATATCCCAAAATGAAAATTAACTCTAAAACTTCAGCCGACTGAGCCCTCTGAACAACACGTCAAGACAATCACACCAGCGTGCGTAACGGTGTAACCTTTACATCAGGACTGTGAGTGTGTGGAAGTGTCCTCATTCCAACTGTGATGCCTGTTGTCACCAGACAGTGTACTTACTGTGGGGTGGTTGTGTATGACTCACATCTACCAAACCCAGTAATCTGACTCGTACGCATGGTCATCAGTCAGTCCATCTCATCACTCCCTGTTCGCTATACTCAGCGCAAACCCTATGTGTTCGATTTGTTTCGTCCCTTTATTTGTATTACTAAGAAGTGGTCTTAATATTCTTTCTCTTTCACTTCACTACGTTTTCCAACATTATTCGTCTCTTCACAAGCTATTTCCACACATAGAAACAATAATACAAATTCAAAGTTTTATCAAGAATCAAACACACACACACACATGGTACACTATCAGTTCATTATATTAAATAATTTGCAAGTAAGGACAAGTCATCTTCTTGACTTGTCCGAGGAGCTTTCGTGCACTGGGCTGTACCACCTCTGGACCACCACAGTCTGGATCCTCACTAGACTGGGTACACCTTAGTCGGGAACACCACTGGACGCTGAGGGATTCTGTAATGAAACCCTAGGTCAGGGTTAACCTCTAAAATGAATTTTTATTTAATTTTTCTCTTTCTCTCATTTTATTATTCATAGCTCCTTTTTAACTCCTACATTCACTGTCCAAAATCAAAATAGAATACTCACAATGAGTCTTGTTCCGCCAACTTATTCCTACCTACAGTTGGGGTACAGAAAGAAATCTTTATACAAACAATTTTTATTTTATTATTTTCTTTCTTCTTTTTGCTTTTCTTTTTCGCGTTCAACGTTCATCTTTCTCTTTTTCCCAAATAGCGCAATATCCTCAAATCTTTATAATCATCAAAACTTCTGTTATCAATTTCAATTACACCTTTAATGTAATGCTTAACCAGTTTTTACAACCCCAACTGGTACTCACCTTCCTAGGGAAATAAGCGACAAGCCTACCTAGTAGACTTCCAGTCTACATCTAACACTCTATACTTAGTGAAACTTTGCCACGCCAGGCATCTTACACCCACCAAGGGTTAAACACCACCCAAAACCAGGTTGCATCGGAACAAAACAGTCCAACCAAAGAAATGCGATGTAGCACACCCACACCAGGTTGCACAGGGACAATCCTAAGTCCTAACTATATAAAACCCAGAAGGGTTACGAATTGGGACATCATCTTATGGTCCGTGTCCAGAGCTCCTTCTGATTAGTAACAATAATCTTCACACCCTTCCTCACATGGGTTGAACACACTTCACACTCCACTCAGCGTCCCATCTCTTCCACTCACTTGTGTTTTTAATCCTGTTGCACTCCTATATGAATACCAAAAAACAGCATCAAAGCCCGTAGGTTCCATTCCACAATCCAGCCAAAGGACGCATTCTTAAATGAAAGCAAAATCTCTTTAACACTCTTTTCTTTTGAAATGGAAACTTCTCCCATTCACATAACTATTTTCGCATGGCAGGCACTCTAGTTACTTGACAACGGTCGACCTCCTTCAGACAGTTCGAACCATCCAACGCTAACAAATCTGAAGGTGATTTCATATAATTCCTTCTTTGGGCTAGACCAATTTCTCCACCAAAGCGCGAAATACTGACTTCTTTATTGATCTCAATAGTGCATTAAGACACTTGTGAGCATTCTTCGCCCTTGCACTACAGGGGACACAACACAGAACGGGTACACATTCATACTGTTCAGGGAACAAAACAAAGTCATTCTGAATGTCGATTATAGGTGGAAGAGGAGGAGAGTTCGGAGAGTTGGACCAACCAAAGGGGCTCCAGTTGTGATGTCGATCAATGAGCTGGAGTAATGACAGACTTATGAGACCTGGCAACTGTTCCAGTCTGAGTGCCAAGGAATCCACTAGAGTACAAACTGTCAAACTGGAACTGATCGTTATGCATACGTACACAGAAAACGGCTGTCCATGATCACAGGTTCTGGCTCTTCCATCCGGTGGTCTCCCTTAGACTGCATCTTCGTTTGGTTTTGGTGACCAAAGGGACCCGTGCAAAAAAAGAAAAAAAAAGTTGTTTTGTTGTGATACTTCTGAACTTCATCTGAAAGATCATCTTACAGGGTGATTGGGCCCTTCGAATGGGTTTTCTTTTGAATGGTGATTTGTGCTCTGGGTTTGCAGGAAAAGAATTGTTTGGCCGAACAATCTAGCAAAAGAATCGATGGCTAGGGAAAGAAAGCAATATAGAAAAGAAGAGGAAAAAAGAAAGTAAAACAAAGTGTATACAGTGTGATTGTAGAGGACAGTAGGTACTATGTGGAAGATATTTGATTAATTTATAGCTAGAAATCCCTAAAATGTTTCGATCGTTGATCAAGTGAATAAATTAAATCAAGCTTCTAACCCTGGGTTCACACACTCCATAAGTAAGATGTAGACCTGAAATTTTGCATAAAATACATAAGTATCTCATTTATCTTACTAACATAGTATCTGTCTTTCTAGGCAAGCACTTGTATTTGGTCCCATGATACCCCCTTCTCAGCCCATGGTGGTACTGTCAATCATCCTAAAAACCATTATTGATTTTGTTCTGGCGAAAAACGTCGATAGGAAAGCATTAAAATGTATTCAGTGAGTGACAGGTTTGGGGTTGTGAACCCACCGAGTGATCATGTTGTGGAGTGTGGGTACAGTCCAGCATTGTAGGTGAGGCTGAGAAGAAAAAACGGGAACAAGGTCTGTCTTGACAACACTCCGTTGGATGTAATTTTTTGTGGCATGATTGTGGACTCTGAATTAGCTAAATGGCCTAAAGAAAAGCAAAGAGAAGTTACAATCCACATGCAGCCAACATAGTTAGGCATAGGAAAGAAAAAAGAATGAAATATTTAAAATATTCTTTCGAGAGAAGAACTTGAAAAAGTTTGATGCTGTTTTATTGAAACGAATGGGAGTCAGATCGTGTGTTGCGTGTGGAATGCATGACGATCTATGCATGTTTGTGTGGATATGTTGATTAATCCCGTTGTATGACAGATGGACACATAATGAAAGTAACTGATGCGAGCTGATAACCTATGGATTCTACTAACTTTGATAATTACTTGGCACCAGGATTGTACTGTGCCCTGCTTGATGCCCTAGTGTTCCTGGGTTTTGCACATACGTAATAATCTGAAAAGAGGAAGGAGTGCTACTTAGGTCTGGCAGTTCAGAGGCCAGAGGGCCGCAGAGCCGAGCAGGCTGATCTCCTCTCAATGTACTAGACCAAAAAGAAACAAGCTGGAACAGTGGAACTAGCCTTGACGTCTACCACCAAAGACAATCACACTGCCGGCCTACGTCAATGTGTGTAGACCCTCGCAGTCCACGTCCACCAACAAATCCACAGGGATGGCAGTGTATCAGCAAAGTGACTTTTCGTTTTGACAGGCACAACCAACCCAGCGTTCCCGCGTTTGTCTTACCCCCAAAAACGGGGACATCGACACTCTCTGGACATTTGATGACTCGTGGTGTCTAGGGGAGCCCCCCGCACGATCACCAGGCGTTTCCAGCTGAGCAAACTGAACAGGTTCCCCGAGCTACGGCGTCTTGACGCTGTTGGTGCCAACATGGCATTACAGTCTGCTGGCCGCGGCCATGGGCCACCCAGTCATTGCTGTAGAGCCCACTTCTGGCCAACAGTGGAGAAACTAGCACAGGGCGTCCCAGGCCAATGGAGCGCTGCTGGAGGGTCTACGTTCTGCACAAAGACGCCCGGCCGAGAGCCACAAGAATGTGAGCATGGTGGTCAACAGCAACAACAACCAGGGTTGGGTCAGTGTGCAGGAGAAGGAGGAGGATGGCAATCATGCTGTGCAGACCATCATCATGGGATGACCCTGACCCCGCCCTCCATCGCATCCATACCCACAACGTCATCATCAAAATGGATGTGTGGAGCGCGTGTCTTCTCTGTCACGCGGCTGTCCGTCAATTTTAATGCATAGGCGCTATATAAATACCAATATAATAAATAATAATATTCATACAAGAAGATTTCAAAAGGACTGTAAGATGAATCACATTACTCAAAACCAGAAAGAGAACAGCAAGAAGAGAGGATAAAAAACCAAAAAACACCTGCAGAATAGTGAAAAATGGTACAGATGTTCACTCATTTGTGTACCATCAAAAAGTTTTATTTAAAGTGAGATGGACTGCAAGCGGAAATCGATCAAATTCAACCCCCAACCGGAAATTAGTAACTGTCCGCCAAAACGAAAGCACCCAAACAACTTCAAGAGAAAAAGACGTCTTCCGGTTTGGCCTTCGTTGGTCTTCTTAGGCAAGAGACAAACAAACATTTAAGACAAGACGACGTCAGGTTATTATGAAACCTTGTCATTTTGTACTCATGAGGTTTTGTTTGTGATTCACATTTGATATTTAAGTTAGTTACGCTGAAGAGGACCTCTTTCATGGCCATTGATGTTAAGTTCATCTTGAGTACGTTAGCTACTACATATGCATTAGAGATGACCCACGCAACTAAAAACATTAGACAGGCCTACATCAAAACGGTTTGAGATCATTCAGTGTCGGTTGAGGCGTCAGGAGTTGACACCACACCAGGAATTCGCTCCCCCAGTTCTAAAAGCAACCATGGACTATACTAATTGTTTATTTTCTATGGCCAATTTAATTAATGCTACAGCCACAGACATAGACTGCTAACCTTGAACCCTTTTCAGAACGGAGATCTTTCTACCGCTGTTGTGTTGCCAGAAGCCTTATGAGTTCAGTGCCATGGCGGTAGCCCTTACAGAAAAAGCTGTGCCGGGATGTCCTCCCCGTTTTTAGTTTTCATTTGGTTATCGGAGTGGCTTTTTTTTATGGGGCCCCTGTGTACACCCATATTTCATCACGCACGAACCCCCTAAGGTGCTGCCCCCACTCGCCCCACCGCCCTATCGCTCCCCCTTGTGTATAACCAGAAGATGGAATGAAGCTTTGGCGTGGGATACATTTCCCACGCATGCGAAACGGGCATCAGGCCCCTTAGGACCCCCACCAGCAACCCCATCAGCCAATGTTTTTTTTTTTTTCCCTGGAGTGCTTGGGAACGTGTACGGGGCACCGTGGACCAGGCTCATACTCCTCTAGTAGCGTGACGTACATGTCATCCAGCTGAGCAGTGAACTCCCCACTCCTCTATAGTAAGCTTTTAGCCTTTTTTTATGACCCAATGCCATACTCTCAAATAGCCGTGACCCATACTCCTCCTTATGATTTTGCCATGACCCACACTCCTCGTACCATGAATACCAACACTCTCCAGGAGCCCATGACCATGCCTAAAACTACCTCCAGTAGCCATGACACAAACTCCTGCAGTAGCCATGACCACACACCCAGGTAGCCTATGGACCATTCCCCACACTCAACCAGCTAGCCCTTACCAGCCCACACTCCGTCAGTAGCAGGAAGGAAGGTGATTTGTTTTATTTTGGTCATAGGGTACTCGGCGTGACCCCCTGCCTGACTTTTTCCGTTAGCCATTTTTTTCGATTCTTCCCACTCTTTTTTCAGGGTTGTGAAAACCTACAACACGTTGTGTTGTAGGGGTTTAAACTTCAGACACAATAAAAAAATTATCAAAGAAAACAATCCCCTCGAGCCGGTCTGTTTAAATAGTCGACCACCTTGTATTATGGCAGGTCCTAGGCCATTAATTGTGGGGTGAAGCCACATCGTATATCCCTCAGAGCTGGTGTTGGAAGACTGCACTGGCCCGTTTGTTACAGATGAAGGAACAAGTCTATGACTTGAGTCTGGCACTGAACTCCGATTTGTTTGTATTCATTCTTTTCTCAGTTTCAGCCACGAAATTCTATTTTGTGATTAGATCCTTGCAGGACACAAAACCACTGTAAAGAAATTGATGCCAATATTTTTCTCTGTCCGAACTGATTTCAATCGATTTAACAAACCTGGTTTAGTTCTGTCTTCACATACGAGATTCTTGACTAAGTTCATTTCTTTACAATCTGCTTGGGCGGTTTAGTTTCACCTGATTCTTGCTCCATTAAGATACTTGATAAGTGGTTAGTTACATTCAGTGTCCCCCTTTTCCTTTGTGTCCCAACTGGAATGTCTTTATCATGTTTTTTCTTTTTTCTTTTCCCCCCCCTTTCCTCTCCTTTCTCTTTTCTCCCTCTTTTCCTCTACCTTTTCTCCCTCCCCTCCCCTTTCCCCTTCCCTCTTTCTCCCCCCTTTTTCCGCCTTTTGCCTCCCCTTATTTCCTGTGTCAAGGTACATGTATTTTAATTGAGAATCGGTGTATGCATGTCCTGATTCACGGCTCTCACCAATTGACTTGGGATCTGCGATAATAGCGGATCCGGCTGGGAGGTCTTATGGGTGCCAATTCTACTTTAGCGAGTCATCGTGGGCATTGTCTCTGCCTTCCGACCCGGCTCCTACTTACAGTTGAGTTGCTACGTGTTATACTCCTCACAGTGGGAATGACAGGCCCCACATCCAGTTCGTCAATAAATGGATGCGCTCGGAGAGTGTTGCTCAATTTAGCCGACCAACACTGGCCTGTGATGTTTTTGTCTGTATACTCTGGGCATGGCGGACCCCGCCGTTCGGGACTTATAATAGGAACACGGTTAGTTGCAATGTTTTGAGGACAGTTTTTTTTTTCTTAGTTGTTCCTCACTTTTTTATTTCTTTTTCTTTTCCCCCTTTCCCCCCCCTTCCCTTTTCGCCCCGTTCAGATAGAAAGGAAATCTCAACATCTACTTTCATCATCATCATTCCACTGATCAGCATAAAGTCTTCATAGATGTGGTCTTAGGCCTTTATCTCATGGTGAATCAGGTTTCGAGGTTCCTCTCCATGGCCTGGTTTTGATCTCCCGTCGGGAGCCCTGCGCCTGTTTTGTTCTTTGGCAATTCTTTATGGAGCTGCCATTTTGCACGGAATGGGCCGTGGATACTTCGGAGAAAGACGAGCTCACTAACCATATAGTCACGGTCCGCGATTTTCTGAGAATTAAGTGTTCCTCAGTAGGGGGCTGATGGATCACGAACGCCGACACTGAGCTCACGAAGAGGAATCGTTAAGCGGTTTTTTTGCAGTTGTCTCCGTCTGGGGGTATGCTGCGTGAAGCACGTTGACAGTGACTGCCTCCCTGGGATTTACGTTCCGAGGTGCAGGCGGGTTAGGCCGGGGCTGTGGCTGTAGATAGGGGCGGTTCGGATTGAGCCGGCTATCGGTCCGCCGGTTGTTGTAGGCTACTGAGGGTGGCAAGACGAGGGGACCTAAAGGTGAAGACAACAGAACTGTTGCATCTCCGATTTCACCTCACAACTTGTAAGCTCGTCTCAGACCTGACGACTTAGGCTTTAAAAGCCCGTGACACTCAAAACGAATTTGATAGGAAAAGAGGAAGAATGGTTTGGAACGATGAAGCTTTTTTCATTTTCTTTCACAAGACCAAAAATCAAGTCTGACAATTGACATGGAGGGATGAAAATGCATCGTTACCAGTTCCAGCGCCCGCCAACACATCTCGTGAAGGAAAATGGTGTGCGGACCAACCTTATTTCTTTTTGTACAATCAGTATATGGACTCTTGTTCCTCCTTCGCAGAAACCACTGTTGACTGCTCTTCCCTTCTTTACCTTTAGTGACTGCATATTTGTTAGCTTTGTGTAGCTTACGGCAAAGGCAATTTGTGTATCTTGTATGCCCGGTTTTCTTTTTTTTTTTGTTAGCCCCATCTAGATTTGAAAAACCACTTCGCAAAGGAGGTTTCTCAGCGTGCTTTGTGATACTGAAGTTTAGAGGTGTTTCCTCTTTGTATTTGCTTTTTTTTTTTGTTGTTTTTTGTTTTTAAAAGACACGGCTTGACCAATTTCCGGCCTGTTTTGACAACTTATCCGAGCCCCGTGCCTGGGTTTCCTTTTTTCTAACTGTGTGTAGGAACCCCTTGTCCCCGCTTTTTGTGGCCCTAGACGAAGGACGCTATGTATTTGAGATTACTTCTCTCAAGACCCTGCAAACCTAGCTTGGCATTAAACTGGACCCCCAACAGGTCTCAATAAACCTATGAGGACCCATTTTTCCCCACCAAACAATACAACCGACCCATGGATGCGCTTTTGGCCGACGTACTCTACGGCTACACATGTGCGTTACCCTCTTGAGTTTTTTTTTTTTTTGCTTCCCTGTCTCGAGACCCAGTATGTTTCTTTGTTGTAAGCCAGGCCTGGTGACTTTCGGCCCTACCCTGCCCCTGCTTTCATTTTACCGCTTGTTCGGGACTTTTTGCTACCCCCGAGATTTGGTGAGGACTTTCCCTTCCCCTTTTCGGCACAGTGTGATTTCTTTTTTGGCCCTGCCTGACTTTTGCCTTGAGCCGCCTCCCTCAATGCTTTCTCGTTTCGTCAAGAGCGGGTAGCATTAATAGTCTCATGTTCACCGCCCCCCAGAGATACAACCATTCCGCACCTTTTTCTGTCTTAGGTCCGTTTGGAACTAATTTTTTTTTGTTCAGACTTTCCTTTGCGTCGCTATTGTGAGTAATGCACCGGTCTTTTCCATTGCTTTTTGTTTACGTTTTTTACACCACAGGCAGCTGGGGTTGCTAGAACACGTCCTCATTCAGGCGTTTCTGTGGTACTAGGCCACGGCCCACCTTGGTACCCTAAGCAGTTCTTTTTTGCGCCCTCTCATGGGCGATTCTTTTCATTATGCGTCGATGGATTATCATCCAGTATCGGTTTTAAGGATTTATTTTCTTAAATTTCATATTGCCCGCCCCTTCCTGTCTTATCTTTGCTGTATTTTGGGCTCCTCCACTTTCGGAGATATCCCTCCATCCTTTCTTCGTTTACTCATCAAATCTCCTTTTCACAACAGCCCCCACACTTCACCACATGCTCTATAGTCTATGCATATATAATGATGTGAATATTTAATCCTAACCTTATATAACTCTGTCAGGCCCTATCAACTTTACCTCACCTCCCACATATTCACCAAAACCATAAACAAAAAAACAACTCAAAAACAAAAAAACAAACCAAGCCTGTACGTGAGCGGTATTTGTCTTTGTCTCTTGCTTTTCTTGGCGTTTTTTTTTTTTTTTTTATTACTTGAGATGTATCTTTGCGCGAAAGATCAATTGTTACAAAAACAAAATAAAAAAAGTCAATTCGGTCTCTATCGTGAAAACATAACAAAATTTCACCTGTGATTTATATCGTTTTTTGCGATATCTTGTGATGCGTTACCTGTGCACATTTTGTCGGGCTTGATGAGTGCAACCGTTCGCATATTTCCTTCAAATTCTGAACATTTCTCCAATAATAAGAATGCTCCTATTTTTGGATCCCTATACAAGTCCATCCCCCTGCTCCCCATATATTCCTACATAAATATTGTTATTATTCAATACATAAATAATACGCTTTTATCGCTTTCCTTCTATCTTCTCTTCTCTTTATAAACATATACATACGCTTTTACATAGAAAATGGTCTCCCCGTCACTCTCTTCTCTCCTCTCCCCTCTTCTTTCTATCTCTCCTCTCTCTCTGAATCGACTTCTTCTCTCGCCTCTTTTATCATCTCCATATAATTGATATATATATTGTAATTTTTATTATATATGAAGAACATGCCAAGTCGTGGAGGGACATAAATAGGCAGGTAACAATTCCTATCACTCCATTTAAGCGCCTTATAATCCTATTTCTCTAGATATAATATGTACACTACACATATTAATACCTGTACATCCCCCTTTTCTTTCTTTCTCTGGGTCTGCTGTCGGTATCCGTGTCCCTCTTCTTAGTAGTTACATGTAATGTTTTACATGAAACATATTCTTGTCGTCGTTCTTCCATCTCTATATCATGATACAGAAACAATTCTAGGGGGGAGGAACACAAGCGAGGCAACATTCTTCAAACACACACAAATATCATCACCCACGCACAAAACACCCACACCACCCAAGTTTAACCATACACTCATCCTTCACTGGCCCTGCTTGTGTTTGCTGTTGTCTGTACTGTCGCTCTTCCTCCTCTTTCTATAAATTACACGGGCCTCATTGGCCTTACTCCTTCCTGTTCCTCATTTCCTTTTTCTCTCTCTTTCTTTGTTCTCTTTCTTCTCCTCCCCTCTACCCCTCCCCCCCCCCCCCACCTCCCCCCCCCCCTCCCCCCCACCCCCCCCCTTTACCCCTTTTTCCCCCCCCCCCCCCCCCCCCCCCGGTCTCTTCCACACCCACAGTATCGTGTCTCTTCATGTTCTTTCTTCTCTCTAGGTAACAACACCACCCCACACCCAACACCACCCTCCGCACGCCTCGTCTTTCGTCGGGTTCGGGGAATTGGCTGCGTGGCAGGAGTTGTCACAATGCGCCCATTAGGAACGGCACCCTGGACAAGTTTCCAACACAGACGCCCATATTGGGCATAAGTCGTCGGATACCGCCGATATCGTTATGCGGCAACCTGATCTGGCTAAACAGAACCGTGAAGCAAACTTCACGAAGCCCGGCACCGCCACACGCACGAACAATCATGTTGATAGTCGGCATCACCCAGTCAAAAGTTACATGCCCCAGTGCAGTGACTTAGACCTTGCCATTCCTCGGGCGTGGCCAGGAGACAAACAGAGTTCTTTTCTGACCAAATTGGACACAGGCCCAGATGTTGGGGGGTGGGTAGTAGCGTTGTGCTCTCCTGTCCCGTGCGCCAGTGGTCCTGGCTGCCCGGTGCTGCCCCCCCCCGTTGGCACCGAGTAACTGGTGCTTATCGAATGGTTTCTATTTTGGTTTTCGAGATTGACTCGTGCTAACCACCCCCCAAACAGTCACTGCAACTTCACGTCTTATTGGGTGGTCGCCACGGGCCTGGGTACTTACTACTGTGCCCTTAGTAAGGTTGTTCCGGTTTCATTCCTGTTCAATCCTTTTCTTCTGTTGACTCGCCCCTGGCCACCACTGGTCTCCCTGTTATCATGCTCCCCCCCGCAACTACCACTGTTTCCCCGAAGACCAACCCCTGGGGGTAGGTTTCTGCACCCGCACTCCCACCCGCGCCTCAAATTTCGAGTTAAAAAACCCCAACAGCCCACTCCATTGTCCCCCCGACCCACCACCTACCCCTCCAATCTCCCCCTGTTATCAAGCTCTCCGTGCACTGTTTGATAACAACCTCGGAGACTCTGTGACCCCGCCCCGTTGCCATGCCAACGCTCTCACCTGCTCGTCGACACCTTCATTCCCCCACGCTAGCCCAAAAATGAAGAAATATTATGCTCACCCACAAACCCACCAACACTTCCCCCCTAAGTTTCTGTCAAAAAAAAAACAGTCCAAGTACCTGGCTATCAGCACATCCCCCTGGAGATAAGATTCAACGTTTGTCACCGCAACAAAAAATCAAACACATAAAAATTTCACAAGTAACACACCTGACTTCGTCCTGTTCGCCAACCTTGTTTATCTGTAAAAGTGAACATAACCTGCCCGCATCCTTTCGGACCCTATCCCTCTTTGGCCGCTGGGTCATTCTACGGATCAACTTGTCATCGTGGATCCGCCTATCTTTTGATCGTACTTTCGGCCATATCCTTCTAGATTGGTTATGTGGATAATGAGGATTTTATTCCCCCCCCCCCCTTTCCACAAACACCAACTGATTCATTTTCTTTTATTTCTTTTTTTCCCCTCCTTTCTTCCCCCCCCCCCTTCCCCTTTTTTCCTTCATTTCACTCTTTTTTTCCTCTCCCTCCACTCTTTTCCTCCCCACCCCCCCCCATCCCTCACCACCTCCCTCTCCCTTCGCCATTTTTTCCCCCCCTCTTCCCCCCTTCCTACTTTCCAATCCCCACTCCCCCCCCACTCTCCCCCACCCCCCCCCCCCTAACCAGCCACACCCCTTCCCCTCCCCCCCCTCCCCCCTTTTTCTTCTTTCTCTCCTTTCCTCCTGACTCCCCTTTTTTCCGACTCTCCCACCCACCCCCCACCCCCCACTCCCCTCACCACCCCCCCCCCCCCCCCCACCCCCCCCCCCCCCCCCCCCCCCCCCCCCCCCACTCTCACTCCCCCTCTCTGTTTTTCTTTTCTTACTTCCCTCCCTTTTCCCCTCCCCTTCCTGTCCTCCCTTCTGTTTTTTTCTTTTCTATCCTCACACTTCTTCCCCTATCTTACCCTAGGCTCTTTTTTCTGCTTCCCCCCTTCTTTTTTATCCTTTGCCCCTCTCACCCTTCTTCCCCCCCTCTCACCTCCCTTCTTACTACCTAGCCCTTTCCACTACCAGTGGGGCCCTTACCCTCTCACTCTGTCCACACTTGCTTGCTCATCAACGCCCCTCACTTCCGGCCCCCTCCCCCACCCCGTGTTGTGTCTGTTTCTCGGATTGATGTTATTAACCAGTTCCGATAACCCTGCCGCTTTTCCTCCGTCAGAGGTGTCCCCCCCGCCCCCCCCTTCCTTCGAAAGACCCCCATTCGGCCCTACCCCCCCTATCGTTCCTCCCACACACCGATGAGCCCCACCCCTCCCTCTCCGCCCCCACCCACCAACCACGGGTCGGAATGATTAGCGTGGGCACTGAGGCTGGAAAATGGGACAGCAAAGGCAAAAGCAAATACAAAACAAAAGAAAATCAAAAACAACAAACGAACAAACAAAACACATGACCAAAAAGCTGGATCACAAACAAACAGGGACGTGCACGTGTGTGCACAGTATTTGTGCAGTCTCATGGACACTTGTTTTCATTTTCATTGTGTCACATGTTTTATAATTTTCTGTGACATTCACATTTCTCAACGATTCCAGAAATAAGGTAAGAATGTTCATTGACATCCGGAGGATTTTTGGGACCACATTATTCTGGCAAATCCCATCTGCACGCAAAAACTGAGCAAATACTTTTTCTTATCGGAAATGAGCCGAAGAGTGAATAGGTCAGTCATGGCTGAGTGCCTATAGCTGCCCTGCAGGGGAAGTAACCAAAGCACTAAACCCCCCCCCCAAAAAAAAAAAAAAAAAAAAAAAAAGCCAACCAACCAACCAATAAACTATCCAACAAGCAAGCAAGCAAGCAAACAAACAAAAACAATTCCTTTTAAAATCAAACTTAATACTTTCCCGAATTACCCCTCACAGTTTTTGAAAAGAGAGGAGGAGACCACCCCCTCGCCCACCCCCACCCCCATCTCCCGCCCCTTGCAGGTACTAAGGGGCCTCCTCAAGGGAACATTCTATAATCAGTATAGGATCTTTGTATTTCTTGCTGATAAAAATAGAGGAGAATTGAAAAAAAGGGAAAAGTAAAGGCAAGAGAGAGTGTACATAAAAGTCTTTTGTCAAATCCGTTTCTGGCTGGAATCGCTGCAGTAAAATGCATACATACACACCCACACCAACATCATGTAGACACACACACACACACACACACACACACACACACACACACACACACACACAGAGAGAGAGAGAGAGAGAGAGGAGAGAGAGGAGAGAGAGAGAGAGACAGACAGACAGACAGACAAACAGACAGACAGACATACCCACACACATGCAGACATACTCAAAAGCAAAAAAAAAGAAAGAAAGAACAAACAATATTTCCCAAGTTACCACTAAAAGTTTTTTTTAAAAAGAGAAGGAGAGCACCCCTCCCTCACCCCCACAGATAGACAGACAGACAGACAGACTAAAGCATTTAATCAGTCAAAGAGATATCCATCGTAGGCATTTTAAATTAAAGTGTTTTTTTTTTCAGTTGCGTGCTGTGAACACAGGTTGGGCGTTGGATATATCTGTGCAGCCAAGCCTAACAAGAAAGTACTTACCAAAGGTAAGGGGTCCAACACTTGATCAAATCTTGATCAGGTGACTTCCGCTGTGAGTCCATTCAGCCTTCCCTGCCAGTGAGCTATCGGGGTAGAGCTAGAGGAAGGGGGGGGGGGGGGGGGGGGGGGGGGGTAAGACCACTCCTCCACTGGAGCAAAGGAGTGGCTGTACACCAAAAAATAGTGTTAGCTAGGACCTTGTTTAAGAAGTCGAGTGTTTATAAACTGACGAGTTCTGAGAATTTTTTTGTGTGTCTGAAAACTGATTTTCCTCGTTTTCTTCTTATGGCCATCAAGGTATGCGCTAGGTGGTTGCAAGCAGACAGATTAAGATCAAAGGAATTGGGACTATTTGGGGGTTACTACTAACCAGCGCAAACAGACGGGTTTCACGGGTGTGTGCAAAAGGCCTGAAATGTGATGTCAAGTTAGGGGAAGGTCATGTAGTTGAAGACTGTATGTGATATCATATGTAGAAATCTCACTAAACAACATTAATGATTCAACAATTATCAGTTTCACGTTAAATTCTGGCTCAAATTTATGGTATGCCTTAAAACACTTACATAGATTCTATAGTGATTTAGTGCAAAATCCTAATTGTGGCGTATAGCGGTGGTAGGGGCGAAGACTCGGTGGTGTCACGTCTCCGCGTACCCATCCCTGGTAGAAAAGCCGTGATGAAAAAGTCAGTTCCATCAAGAAATTATTTTTTTCTTTTTGATGGAAGGCCGGGAGAGGGGGAGGGAGGACGTGAAGAGGACCAAAGAACGAGGAGAAGGGAAGGAAGGGGCCTGGTGGAATGAGGGTAGGTGGGGTGTGGGCGAGGGTAGGATGGGGAGGGGGCAGGCGGGGAAATTTACAATCAGAAAATTTTATATAATTCTAATAGGTAACTTCTCTTCTGCAATAAAGAAATAATTTCTTGCAGAAGAAAAGACACATATTAGAATAATATAAGGAAAATTATTTAAAAACAGTACACACTTTTTTTTTTCAGATGTTAAAGTAGACCTATTTCTGAGGCCCATTTCCCCGAATATAAAATTGATCTAAATCCACTTGTCTGATATAAGGTGACTGACAGGAGGTACAGGAAACTACCCCACCAGAGGCTCTCCACACATGCGCATTGTACATAAACGCCCATCAGGATGCATGTCCATGAACCGGCTCATGGCCCAATTGGAAATGACTAAAAGTGGAATATGCCATCAAAAGAGAACGTCAGTGTCACAGACGGCCCTGTGGGTTTGGAGAGACAGATGAGACAAAGATTGTTGGATGTGTGTAACAACATAATTGCGTGTTCGTTATTTGATAATGTATTTATATATATCTCTGTCACACACGTAACATGTCATCCGGATGCTACAGGACAATCTGCCAACATATATAACAAAGAAATCCCAGATTTTAAACAAGGCCAATTTCTAATTAACTCTCAGAAAGAACAAATTCTTTAGTTTCTTCTTTTTCTTATATATACATTAATTCTTTTCTTCCACGTTCAACAAATTCTCAATACATAGGATCCCACGTCGAATATCTCAATACCTTCGAAGACACATGTCCACAATTACACTATAAGCTTCATAGTCTTTTTCCTTTCATTAGATGACTGCAGTCCATATGGATAATTCCTTGAATTATCTCCCTTGATTTATGCATCACAGCACATCAATATTATTGTCCAGAGTCTCTTCTCTTCTCTGTAGCAGTACGCAGCACTTGTAGAGAAAAATTATTCTTTAAATACTTTCTCTCAGGAACAGTCCATAAATCAACTCTTTTTCACGTGGACGTCAAAATATACATATGCATCTCGAAGAGCTGTGTGCACAATGATTTCCTCTTTCATTAGTTTTTCAGTCCCTCAAATTAATCACACAATCTTTTCACAAGTGTAGCATTTCTCTTCTTGACTTAAACAATGCATGGAACTGTCTCACCCAGCTCTGGCATAGCATGGGATGCACTCTTTCCCTCTCTCTGCCCAGCTCTGGCGTGGGACAGGCGTCACATGTAAAGGCGGCGTAAAGGCCACATGGCAGACTGGCGTAGACGCCGCAAGTGATTACGTCGGCATGAGAACCGGATACATCTCCGCGGAATCGTCCCGAGGGATGAAGCTACGGGAATCATAAACAAGAAACCCCACTAAGATTCTATTTACAGAAAGTTGTAAAAGATGTGGGACCTAGTAGCCACATCACACCTGCACTGGCATAATGCCCCGACGCCATGATCCATAGATATAATGTTGATGACAACCGTTCTCTCTGAAAAATTTGTGTCAACTTAAAACACCATTTGGAACAACCCCCCCCCCCCCCATTTACCAATCATGGAATAAAACAAATGTTTCAGCAACAAACCCAAGAAGTTATCAAAAATTATACCCAGATTTAACTACACAAAACCTAAGTCTCAATGTAAACAATTTTCTTTCAAAAATTCAGCTTAAAGTCAAACTGTACACACATCTACACAAATTCCCACAGCAATGTATAAAAATTAACTAACAAAAGAATACAACTCTCTTATCAAAATCACATCACTAACACTACACGGCTGTAGAAACCTGATTATTAACACTGCTCAATTTAAGTTCAATTTCCAGAAATTTCTCAAAATATCCTCACACCTTCTAAGTTCAAGACACAGTTATCTCCCTTCGACTATCCAAGTCAAATATCAAAACTATCCATGAAAAATACGATGTCACAGCAGCTGAAAAATAAATAAGCACTTCTTAACAAATTAGCTGCTTCACAATGTTATCAAATATTTCACGGACTTGCGTCAGCAGCAAAACCCTAACACATCAGGTTAAAATATTCCTCTTCAGTCTAGACTGCAAAACGCGCTGTTGATACACTGGCAACCATGTAGGAACTGACTAAAATTGTAGTGAACACCCTTTTACAAAAAACACTATAGGACCGGGCTTCACTTACTGTAACAATTTCAACCAATCAGAAATCGGCTTTCAAAGTAGAAAGCACTCTGTGTGCACACACACATACTGGAAAACCACACAACAAAAATGTGACGGAATAATACAGTCGCGTTCGCCACACTCAGATACCCAAATAAATAAATAAAAAAAAAACCCCGAAAAACCATAGCAACCAATACTTTTGATATTTTTCCTTCTATGAATGAGGTACAAACATACACATATACACAGACAGACAGACAGACAGACACGCAGACACACACAGACACACAGACACAGACACACAGACACACACACACACCACCGCCCAAAGCTCTTCAAATCTTTTCCAATATGTCATGTTTAATATTAACACTGATGCCTCTTGTTCATCGGTTTATCTGTATAGATCTTTATTTGCATTTTTCTGTTGTGTGTGTGTGTGTGTGTGTGTGTGAGTGTGTGTGTGTGTGTGTGTGTGTGTGTGTGTGTGTGTGTGTGTGTGTGTGTGTGTGTGTGTGATGTAAAAACGAGGACGAACGACCACCACACAAGCGAAAAACATTAGACCACGAGAGATTAATAAAATTACCATATAAATGCAGTATTTCCACCACTTCTAGGTCTTGTGTAGGCGAGGCAAAGAAACGTCACAAACAAACAAACTAAACTGATGGAAAATTTCAAAATGATTTTCACTTTACGTTTTATGATTATTCATCGTTTGCGTGAAACAATATATAGACTGATCTGTTGCTTTCTTGTCACATTTCTGCTAGCCGCGTTATGCAGGAAGTTTGGTTACAACCTACCTGAGAGTATTGTCAAAGTGTTTGCTTCAGTCTGAGAAACAAACAAAGAAACAAACAACAAAATGACAAAAAAATGTATAGGCGTTTGGTTGATGGTTTTCCATGATCATTTCATGCTTTTGCAATGAAGAATGACAGTGGTTTGTATAAATTGTCAGCAATCGAGAAATCAACATTTTAAACGACGTTCTTATTAGCAGATGCACAAAACTAGCTAAACTTTTGTTGCATTCATTAAGTATACGGCCAAGACTCTTACTTTCTATCGGCAAAATATCTGAAGCCAAGTCAAATAGAAATGGACTGTATCACAATTGTATTACTTTGTTAAAAAGACAACCAGTGTATCCTCCTTTCAAGGTGCCATTTTTTATCCCTGAGTTTTCTTTACATACAATGGAAATGATCAGAAATGCAACTGGTCATCAACCATCAATCCCTCATTCTCTCAATATAACAAAATGTCAATTGCATTCCATCATCTGTGTTTTTGTCCTGTTATGAGAAAGACGATATGATATACATTCTGAAGCAAACCGCACTCCGGACTTGTGATCAACATCCTCTGTCCATTCCACTAGTGAAGGAATGTTGGAATGGTCTGTCAGTGTTGGCTGTATCGTTTAGACCTAACCTCATTGGTGATTTGGTCCAATCCACATACGATACCAATGTTGTAAAATCCTGAATAATATTTTTAAAGAGCAGGGGCTGTGCGGTGGTGAGACCGAGATTATCTCTACGCCAACGAGATCCATTACCATATGATTTTATCTCTTATTTCTGTAACTCTACAATTCCACAATGTGGATCATGATATAAGCACTGTGCCTTGATTGTGTGATCATGCCTTTGTTCTCTGTCAATTCCCTCATCTTTTTTCTCGTCTTCTTTTGTTTTCTTTTATTCTGCTTTGTATACCAGTCTTAAACACCAAATAAAACAAAGGCAAAACCTAATGTATTTTTCCATCAGAGAGAGAGAGAGAGAGAGAGAGAGAGAGAGAGAGAGATACAAGTGTTCTGATACCAACACACTGTACTTTAGAAACAAGTATAATATTAAGTGCGTAACTAAATTTACAAACAGATAAATGAATATTTATTTATTTATTTATATTACTTTTTTCGAGCTTAGCAGACCTTGAGGGCCCCTTGTACTCGGCACAAAGGCAAGGCAGACAGGCAAAACCTTGCTGTCTCTCTCTCTCTCTCTCTCTCTCTCTCTCTCTGTGTGAACAATTTGGCCCAGGGCCAAGCCAGTTTCAAATGTTTTCTCGACCAGCTGCAAGAAGGCTCGGGGCCTACTCGTGAAGTCGTCTGTTTTCTCTCTCTCTCTCTCTCTCTCTCTCTGTCTGTCTGTTCTCTCTCTCTCTCTCTCTCTCTCTGTTTTGTTGTTTTGCCGATGTTGGTGGTGTCTTCCACTCACCCCCAGCTGCCTCCTCCTCCCACCCCCTAACGCTAGCCGCCAATCAGGTCCTCTCATCTTGGACAGATCAAGATTGCTGCTGCCGGGGTTTGTCGCTTGACTGCTTTCCTCCACCCCAAAGTGCCTGGCCCAGGAAGACCTGAAAGAGGGCAAGGCAGTCTGGCTGCCCCAGTGTTATGGAAGGTTTAACTCTTTCTGGCTCATTTGGGGGGCTAGACAGGGGGCTCAGGTGGAAGAGAAAGCGGGGGAGTTGAGGAGGGGGTGTAAGTATCATTCGGCAGGGCGTGTTAGTTCTCACATCTGGGGAGGGTGATTAGAGAGGGGGGGGGGGGGGGTGTAAAAAGGCACACATGTGTAAAACTTCACACATTGCTGCCAGGAGAACGGGAGCGTCGGTTAAGAAAGAGATTGTGTGTGTGTGTGTGTGTGTGTGTGTGAAATGAAGCTTGGCGCAGGCCTGATGAAAGGCAGAGAGATCGTTGAGCTGACGCCTCCCGTCAACTATCACACCAAAAACTACGGTCGTTAGAGGTTGAAGGGGGAGGCGGTGAAGGGGGAGGGGAGGGGGGTAGGGGTAAACGGTTAAAGTGTCTTAGGGCCTCGCCACTCAGAAAACTGAAAGTGGAAAGACAATTTTTATGACTATATGATTTGAGGGTAAAGTAGTAAAGACCGAAACAAAATGGGGGTCAAAAGGAAACAAAAACAATGTACAACGTTTTGACTCTTAGAGTCTTTTTCAAGTGACACAAAAAGAAGCTGCTTCAAAAAATTCTAAACTGACAAGAACTCAAAAAAACACACACAAAGAGAGGAGGCTGGGCAGACACAGGCCAAGGAATGTGAGTGAATAGAAATAAGAAAAAATCTGGACCTGAGAACAGATAGTTGTGGGTGGGAGGGGGAAGGAAAAGGGGGAAAGGGGGGGAGAAGGATAAGGGACATTTGGAGAGACAGAGAGAGAAAGAAAAAAAAAAAAACTCTTGCACACTTTTTTTTCTCTCCTGGTGTAATGCTGGGTGCCAACAAATTCACAATCGACGTCAAAAGGATCAATTGTTGTATCACCGACTATCCGAACCACTAAGGATACACCAGTTCAAAAAATGTGATACCTGCTTGACCTTCCTTCAATGCAGGCAAGACACAAGCTAGAAGAGGTAAAGATATATTTCAGAGCACTTGAAAATCCCCCAAACCTGCCACATGCGGCAAGACACAAGCTAGAACAGGTGAAGACAAATTCAGAGAACTTGAAAATCCCCAAACCTGCTACATGCGGCAGCCAAGGAAACAAAAGGCACTCGGTGAGAATGTGGAAAGTCATGGGATGGGACAGGCAGAGGATAATATACAGCTTGTATGCCAGATAGCAGAACTAAGACAAAACAAACAAACAAACAAAAAAACCCAACAAAAACAACAACAACAAAAAAAAACAACAACGAAGGAATGGGAAAAGTATCCAAACCACTTCAAACACCTCTACGAACTTGGAAGACACTGTCGAGATGGCAAGAATGTAAAAGCAACGCAGAAATTCAGATGCAGGTAGAAAACCTTTGCACAAAAGATGTAATGTTATATACACTGACGGTTCTGTCACCAAAGATAAGGCAGGCTGAGGATATACAGTGAAGCAAAATGGCCGATCCATACAGGAAGACAATGGCGCATACAGTTTAACAACTTCGGGTCTCGCTATAGAGAGGAAGAAGCAGTGACACAAGCACTCATCTGGCTTTCATCGCAGGCCAGTGTAATTCTCCACGAGCCATGATACTGACTGACTCCATAATGTCCAGGGCAGTAGATCCATATGACTCTACAATGAAAGGCTGCGCATTACGTCATACCAAGCAGGGCTTCCCATTCCACTTTTCACTGTCTGAAGTAGGTTCGTGGGAGAAAGCAGACACACTGGCTGGCAAGGCAACGATAAGAACTGGATTACAGCCTGGCCGATCTGATGTGGTAAGAAATGTAAAGAATTACTAAGGCAAACAAGAGCAAATCCACTACACCATAGACCATCATTTAGATCTGAACAGCAAAAGAAGTGGCCGCACATCCAGACTTAAAGGAAGAGCAAGAAACATCACCAACCAACCAAACATTGGAATAATGTCAAGGCCAACATTGCCAAGACTCCTCGAAATTGGGGCAAACCCATTCTGGGCCTTTCCAATAACAGACACAAATGGTAAAAAATATGTCAACTAAGATATGACTTTGAATCTCTCAGGGATCCCAGTGTATACTGTAGACGTATGGGCACTGGTGTCTGTTCATCATGGAGTGATACAGGTATACATTGGACAGTCCACAGATTTGAGTTTTCAAGCCTCAGTGTGTGTGTGTGTGTGTGTGTGTGTGTGTGTGTGTGTGTGTGTGTGTGTGTGTGTGTGTGTGAGAGAGCTTGAATATATTTGTGTGCCCGTGGGGGGTGTTGTTCTTATTGTTGTGTGTTTTGTGCATGTGTGTGTGTGCACGCATACATGCTTGGTGTGTGTGTGTGTGTGTGTGTGTGTGTGTGTGTGTGTGTGTGTGTGTGTGTGTGTGTGTGTGTGTGTGTGTGCGCGCGCGTGTGTGTGTGTGTGTGTGCTCTGTTGTTTATTTCATTTTTGTTCTTGTTATTGTTCTTTTTCCTAAGTCATCATCATCATCATCATCATCATCATTATCATCATCGTCACCATCATCATCATCGTCATCGTCATCGTCATCTCATCACTACTATTATTATGATATCATTACGATTATGCTGCTGCTGCTGTTGATGATAATCATCATTATTATTATTGCTGCTGCTGCTGATGATGTTGACTATCATCATCATCATCATCATCATCAGCAGCAGCAGCAGCAGCAGCAGCAGCAGTAGCAGCAGCAGCATTATCACTGTTATTATTGTTCTTATTGTTATTGTTTTTGTCGTTCTTGTTGTTCTTGCTGTTGTTGTTATCGTTATAGTTAATCATCAATATCGTTGTAGTAGTCGTAGTAGTAGTAGTAGTAGTGTAGAAGCTGTAGTACAGGCACTCCACATTTTAAATCTTATTTAGAAAAGGTGGAGGGGGAGGGGGGAGGGGAGCGAGGATATGTTTTTTCCCATCTGTTTAAACTCGTCAGACAATTCCTTTCCTTTCCTCCACAATGCAGACAGGGGACACACACCAGCATGACCAATCTCAACCCCACCGTCAGTCTAGTACTGAGAAAAAAGAAAATTACGATGCGATGAAAATACCACTAACATGACTTTAACCAAACATACTGCCACTAGTGCTCAAGACAGATATCAGCTCCAGCACGATCAAGCAAATAGGAAACACGTTTGTTTGAAATACGAAAACCAGCAATAAAACACCATTTTGACATTTGTGACAGTTTGTGATGTAACGTGAAAATAGCACCTGCCATACGTTGACATTGACACCTAATGCCTTATAACATGCTAGGAAACATGTTTGAATTACAAAAACCAGAAGAAAAAAAAACTGTTCTGATTCATGTGACTGTTTGTGATGTAATGTGGAAAACGCACCGCCATACGTTGAGATTGTGACCGAATGCCTTGTAACAGGCCTTTCAACACTAGGCAGTGACAGAGGAGGACTTGTATTGAATTACCTGATATAATAGCTGAAGGGAAAGGAGAGAAAGTAGTTCCCTTTGGTACACCCAGTTAATCATCGCTGAAGTGTGCAGCGTTTGCCGCGAGTTCAGGAGAAAAAACAACAACACTGACTGTGATTACTCAAATATCCTACAGAGAGAATGCTGTTTCTGAAATCCAAGAAGTTGTTTCGAGGTCAGTGAAACCATTTCCATTTTCCTTTTCTAAAGATGCATATGTGTGCCATAACATCCATCAAACTAATCAAGGAACGAACAACCAAAGGAACGATTCCCACGTTCCGTTCCAACCTCCACTAAAATAACGAGAATAAATCTTGAAAAGAAAAGTTATTGGTGCTAGACAAACAGATTCAGGACAAAACGCGATGCATTACGACCGCTTAGGTCTTCTTCAGGTAAAACAAACAACAGTTCGGGCAATGAAAACCAAGAACGAACAATCACTTAAGTTCTCATATTCAACGCAAAATGGGTGTTGAATGAAAACGAGGCTATTAGGAAGGAGACCATGGTAGTTCAAATTATAATGATGATAATAATAATAATAATAATAGTCATAACAGCGAAGGTAGTTATAGTGACGCAAATATCTAAAGAATAAGGGGAGGAATACTACCATTCTTGGCGATGATATGACAATGATAGTTTTAGTATGAACTCTTTCATTCCTACTTTTCTATGAACCATTACTTCCCCTTGTTCCTAGATTCTTATGATACAAGTATGCCCTTCCTTCTTGCATTCAGAGAAACAAGGAAGAAGTGCGAAGCAGGGTACTTATTTCGGAGACATGACAATACCTGACATTATGCGACAAAGTGAAAGTCATATACTGTTGTGTTCAGTGTTGATGTGAGAAGTTGTCTGTGGTCATGTTGACACTATCCAGTGACATCACTGGCGACACACAGGTGTAAAACAGGTAAGTCTGGGGTTCAACACAATGCATGCAAGCATGCAACACATGCAGGACAGTGCTTGCAGAGGGTGCGCATTATGCTGGTACTAACTGAGTAGTGCCTCCTGTGCATCTCTGTGCCACACGGCTGGTTATATCCACGAAAAAAAAAAAAACAAACCCTGTCACATTTGTCACTAGAATTGTCCTACCACAGCATCGGTTTGAAGTTTATTTGCTGTTTTGATGAGAATATGTCTTTTCCTATACAGACAGTTGCTGAATCGAAGCCACAAATTATTGTCAATTTTATACACAGAATGTATTCACAAATAAAACGTTCAGTATATACATGTGTCCCATGTCACAGTCACCGCGTCACATGTCACACATAGGTGATACGTGTGCGATACACCTTGAAGCAGTCACGCTGGTTGTAACACAAATACACTTGACATTTTTCACACACAATAGTTGTTTTTGACTGTTTTGGACGGGTTGTTGGCATAGCTGATGCCCAGGTGGGAAAGCCTGTAACGGATGTGTCGTGCTATGCACACGACACAGGTGTGGTCTTCACCTTCTTCCCGAATAGGCCAGTGATCTGTGTGGTCAAGACGAGGGTCTGCTGTATTGGCTTCCGTTCTGGGTCGGCTAGGATGATTTTTTTTCACAAACTGATTGCCGATAAGTTGATTGGCCAGGTCAAGCTTGAAGGAGAGCAGGTGTTGCTTGCTTTGCCCTGAAGTTTGTGTGTCGCCTCCCCCTCAAGGACATATGCACTGCAGATGGCTGTCTCCGTCAGATTGGTCTCCCCCGTCGATACCACTTCTTGGACTTGTTTTGACGAGTGTTCTGGTCCAGTCTGTGCACACCATTCATGTTGAATGCATAGGCGGCCACTGCTGGTGGGCAGGGAAACTCGGCGACAGTGCCGTCTTTCTGTCATTGTCTGGCAATGGCACCTGCATCGTCATGAGGTGGGGGTGTGCCGTGGACAGGTAATAGATCATCCTGTTGTCCTTCCATGATGTTGCAATCATGTCACCACACTGTCGCCACTCAGAAGCACCATGAGGTGAAAATGTGGTTGGGTCGCGTTGTGCCACACAGGTACGTTTCCTTACTCAGCAGGTACTTCGCCAGCACAGGTGATATGTAGAAGTTGTCGGTAAAAATGATGTGGCCAAAGTTATGCACGGGTTTTGTCAAGCCTATCACAACTCGAGCACTAATCCCATCAATTTGTTCACTTGCTGCCCATGTTTACCTGTATAGACCTCCATATTGCAGCAGTATGCTGTCTTGGGGTCAGCAAGCACCCATGCCAAACTTCATAGGTTTTTTTAATGCAGTTTGTCGCTTCGATCAACAGGTGTGTTCGGATCAGTGAAGTACAGGTATCTCCGATTCTGGAAAAACCTGTCACGGCTCATTACACTGCCAAACTGAGTGCGGAGGAGAAAGTGTTTTGAGCTTGTGCTCCAGTAGTGCGTGTCTCTGTCAAGTCGGATAGCATCTTTCATTATCAGAAGACCATAGAAAGCTTTGATCTCCTCCAGTGTCACAGGTTTCACACTCACTTTTGTTTTTTCTCCTGCTCTTCAGTGTGCCCCCCCCCCCCCCCCCCCCCCCCCCCCCCCCCCCGGTTACCGTTGGTAAAATCAACCATTGTATTCAACAAATGATCTGAAAAGAACGGCTGAAAGTACTCCACAGCTGTCAATAATGTATCAGCACACGCGCAGGTCCCGATTGTCGATTGAATGTCGACCTGGTGGTCGGATCAGGTGGAACATAATTTCCATGAACCCACTCAAACTTTGGCCGAGTATAAAACAATGGCAAGTTTTCATCATCCAGCTGTTCGTCACTGTCGCTACCCGCTATCTGTGCTTCTATAGCAGCTGCAAGTTGTGCTCTCTCCTCTTCATTCAGTTGTAACAAGTCAAAATCATCAGCTGGTAAAGCATCGTAAAAATCATCATCAGAAAAATGGTCGGAATCTAAATTTTCTGCTCGCTCCATTTTCCGTGTACGAGTGTTCAGTGAGAACTGCCACGTATATTGTAGCAATCCGGCCGCGACAGATCGGTGACCAGAGATTTTGTTCAGTTTGGAGCACACAAGTAGGTCTTTGTCATGTTTGAAAGTGATCATCGGTTTGGTATCAAAGGCAGGTTGGTGTTTTTTTTTTTTTTTTTTTTTTTTTTTTTTTTTTTTAAACTACATACCAGTTGGACTTCCGAATCCTGCAGATGGGGAGAGTGTGTGGATGGAAGAGGAGGCAGCCAGGTGGGTGTGTCTGTCTCTTTTTGGGGGCTCATTTTCTAGAGAGGATGTTCTGGATATAGCTGTGGTGTGTGTGTGTGCGTGCGTGCGTGCGTGCGTGCGCGCGCGCGCGTGTGTGTGTGTGTGTGTGAGGAGGGTGACATGTGTAAGTGTCCATTTGTGTGTGCATGTGAATGTGCATGTGCATGTGTGTGTGTGTGTGTGTGTGTGTGTGTGTGTGTGTGTGTGTGTGTGTGAGTGCTCACGCACACATATGTGAGTGCTCAATTGTGGATCCCCAAAACTGACTTTAAGAATGCAAATTATAACAGCATCATCTTATGATTCAACCAGTATATTAACACCTACGATTACATGGTCATGTATGAAAACATTTATAAACCCTGTCTGCAAGTGTGTGTATTGCTACTCACTCCATGCCTGGAGTTTTTTCCCCTTGCTAGTCCCTGAATACCCGGGGTTTGTATAGGATTGGAAAAAAAAAATTCTTACAATTATAGATGAGCAGACAAACACTTGAAATTTGGTGAGTGGATGCAATGCATATTAGTCCATATGGAAACAAAAAAAAATAAAATAATTTACTTACCATCTTGGTGGTGAATATTGTCTCAAAATTTCCCCTATTTTCAGCATTTTTGCACCTATCAGATATGAATGTAGTAAGTGTTCCTTAGCAGCTCAGAAATGTTATACATCACATTCTAGTACGGCTGGAGTCACTTAAGACACAGAAGATGAAATATGGCATTAAAAGCAGGTGATGGGGAATGTGAAAATACAAAAAGTGTGTCTTTGTAGGATGAAAAACAAAAAAATTTCACTGTGCACAAAACACTGGTGACAAGTGACATTGCATCCTGGGCACAGCTTCACACACAGTGGCAAAACCACGCAAGATACTGTTGTAGAGAATAGACCCCTGAATAAGAGTTAAGATCAGAAGATATAAAAAACAGCTTCTTCCACCACTTCACTTCCTATTCAGGGGCATGTAGGCCATGAGCTGATCACTCATGTCTTCTCCTGCCATATGGACCCTGTACTGCTGCTGGTTTCTGTCTCTCAGGGTGGAGCTGTGTTGTGAAGCTCATCATGGTGGTTGGCAGCATCACTGTCGTCAGGACATAGACAGGATTTTTGCCCTGCCACCTCAGCACAGCAACGTGACCTGCAACCATACACACAAAAAAAATGATCACATGAGCTTTTCGTTTCTTTTTCTTATGTATCTGTGTATCCCATTGTTTGTAATAGACATTTATGTGTATGGATGCCTAGTTTGGTGCTTTTACAAGCTATAAAGTAGAACCTGGATTTTTTTTTTATATAATACCAGCACCATAATACATTAATTACCTAAATTATTTTATAGTTAACAGTTAATTCTATAAATGCACAAATTATGGATTTTTGCACAATAAATATCAGTAAGAATATGCCTGGAAACACAAACATACCCATAAACAGAGTTACAAAACATGAAAATGTGTAGCTGTTCTCTCTCAAACACACACACACACACACACACACACACACACACACACACACACACACACAGTAATGCACAAATACTCAGTACACATAATCACTCACTCACCCCTTTTTTATTCCTCCCATCTCCCCCCTCCTCCCTGCCCCCCCCCCCCCCCCCCCCCCTCTCTCTCTCCCTCCCTAGTCTACTGATACATGAATGGATCACTGAAAAAAAAAAAAAAACAAAACAAAACACAAAAAAAAAACATACAGCGAGTGAAACATACATGACACACACATAGCACAATTTATGTAGTAATAATTTCTCTTTACCCACCTCTGTGGAATGAATGGACAACTCAAAGAACTGCAAAGGCTGAGTGTTGACTGGCCAGTCGTTCAATAAAACCTGGGGTGCCTGTGAATGGATGATCGAGAGTAAATATATTTAGATTATCAGTCCAATCGTCAGTGAAAACAGCTCCCAAATCATCAACTTCTTCTCCCATTTCAGCGTCAGTATCCGAATGAAACACTTGTTGTTGTGGCCCATGTGCTCGCACAGTTTCGTCTGCTTTTTCGCCACTATCAGCGCCCACTTCAGTGTCGGAATCCACGTCTGTCTCCCTACTGTAGGGGTCGAAATCCTCATCAGAAGAATCGCTGATGTCTTCTTCGACATCTAACCCTTCAGTCCGAATCATTTCCAGTGCGTCTTCAACGCTAACTAACAATTCATCAGCCCTACTGTGTCGAGCGCTTCGTTGCGACGCCATGTTTTCAATCTCGCAGCAGAGCTGACCGACGGTACCCTTTGCTCTCGTCGGCTAGCGAGCGAGCGAGCCACGCTACACACACAGCGCAAATGAATGAAAAGTTGGTAGGGGATAAACTAAGGAATCATCTCCCTTCTTGAGTTTCGTAACCGATACGTCACGCGGACAGCGCGAATTTTCAAAATCCAAATCCGCATATGCGGACATTGGTAGCGAATGCTCCGTCGTACGATGTCCGCATATGCGGACATTGATAGCGAGTGAGTTTTAAACGGGTATGCAAAGTCACAGCGACTCAGATTATCTATCAATCAATCTATCTATCTATCTATCTATCTCTATCTATCTATCTGTCTGTCTGTCTGTCTGTCTGTCTGTCTCTTCATCAATTAATCAGTCTATCTGTCTATCTATCCATTTATCTGTGTAATTTTCTTTGTCTAATTCTTTCTATCTGTCTGTCCCTCTTCATCTCTCTCTGTGTATCTCTCTCTTTTTTGTATCCCTCTCTATCCATTTTATCTATCTATCTATCTATCTATCTATCTATCTATCTATCTATCTATCTATCTATCTATCTATCTATCTATCTATCTATCCCAGCCTGTCGGCCTCTCTCTCTCTCTCTCTCTCTCTCTCTCTCTCTCTCTCTCTCTCTATTCTGTATCTATCTATCTTTATCTCTCTCTCTCTCTCTCTCTCTCTCTCTCTCTCTCCATCTGTCTATTCTTGTATGTATGTATGTTTATGTATGTATGTCTATGTTGTCTATCTATTTGTCTCTCATTATCCGTCCATCCATCTATGTATGTATGTAAGTATGTATGTATGTATGTATGTATGTATGTATGTATGTATGTATGTATGTATGTATGTATGTATGTGTATGTATGTATGTATGTATGTATGTATGTATCTACCTATGTATCTCTATCTATCTATCTATGTATGTATGTATGTATCTATCTATCTATCTATCTATCTATCTATCTATCTATCTATCTACCCATCTCTATGAATCTCTTTCACCCTCTCTGTCTTTCCCTCTGTTTCTCCCTCAGTCTCTCCCTTTGTCTGTCTGTCTCTGTGTCTGTCTGTGATGTACACACACACACACACACACACACACACACACACACACACACACACACACACACACACACACATGTATGTGTGTGTATGTGTGTGTGTGTGTGTGTGTGTGTGTGTGTGTGTGTGGTGTGGTGTGGTGTGTGTGTGTGTGTGTGTGTGTGTGTGTGTGTGTGTGTGTGTGTACGTACGTGCGCGCGCGCGCACACACGCTGTATCACGAGTCCCTTACTGTGAGGGGTAGACCCCCATTTCTCGTGTTCTTTAAAGCTCTTGACATTTTAACAGAATCCTGGAACACTAAAGTCATCATGGCTTCATTCCAAGTCTGTAGCTGTCTAACCTAGGAAAGATTTCACGTTTTCATAAGTTTCTTTGTTGCCCCCCTCCCGTCTTTTCTGAAAGTTGTTGCCTCCCTTTCGTTCTTTTTCTCGTCATTATCATCATCATTTATCATGCAGTTTCTTTGTGGAATGAGAGATCTTCTTCCAAAACGTCGGGCTGATCTGATTCCACCTCGGACGAATCTTTAGTTTATCTGGAAGTTACATTCGTCTTACCTTAATGAAAGTAGTAGATTCAAATAAATGCGATTACTGCATTGATGAGATTGATTTCATTGAGGATTTCTTTTTTAAGTGCCCAAATTTAAGTTTATTTGGAAAAAAGTTAGAAGTACTTTTAAAATTATTATAATAAATCGAGCTTATATAGCGCTCTTCGATGAGAGAAAAAAGACTCATCCTCAGAGCGCTTCACAATACAGGAAAAACAAAAGTTACCTTAAGCTTTGCACAATATTGAAAAAAGGCATCAAAACAATAGGTCACAAAGCACTAAAACAGATATACACAAGCCACCCCCTACTCCATCTTTTTTCCCGTTCCCCCCTCCTCCCACCGCCACCCAACACACACTACACACATGACATTTTATGAACAACGCTCGACAAGAATTTGGGAATAGAAGAAAAGAACCAATCCCCACTCACACACACCCATCCACCCACCAACCGCCTCCAGTTTCGTGATTAATGCACGGGGTACAATTTAAAACATGCAGAAGGTAGCACCAACACCAGACGCACAGACACAGACACAGACACAGACAGACACAGGCACAGACACAGACACACAGACACAGACACACACACACACACACACACACACACACACACACACACACACACACACACACACACACATGGCAGCAACTCAACATGAAGCAGCACCACGCGCGTAAACGTACACACACGAACGCACTCACGCAAAAGCACATAAGCATTCAGGCACGGAAGCGCTCGTGCACATACAAGAGGCGAAGGGATGGAGAATGCATGAGAAACACGCATTATCTCGTAAGCTATGAAGAAAGACAAAAGGACTTCTGAAAGAGATGCGTTTTGAGACTAGATCTGAGTGCAGAGAGAGTCTGTGAAGAGCGGAGCTGGGAGGGGAGGGAGTTCCAGACAAGGGGGGGCTTGATAAACTGAAAGAACGTTGGCCAAAGGATTTGTTTCATGCAGGGAAGCTTGAGAAGTTTGTCACTGCTAGAGTGGAGAGTGCGAGAGGGTTGATATAAGTGACAAGTGTGTTGGAAAGATAAGCAGGCAATATTTCATCGAAGAGTCGGAAAGCAAGTGTTGCGAGTTTATACTGAATGCGCGCATGAATGGGAAGCCAATGTAGTCTAACTAACAGAGGTGCAGTGTGGGTTCTTTTGGACTTTTGGAAAACAAGTCTGGCTGTGTTGTTTTGTATACGTTGAAGTCGGTTTATATCGACAGTGGGAAGACCGGCAAGAATGCTGTTACAGTAATCGAGTTTTGACATGATGAGGGAACAGATAAGTTGTGCAGTCCCTTTCTGTGTGAGATATGAGCGAACTGACGCGATCTTTCTCAAAGACAAATAGGCTGAACGACACAGGTGACCGATCTGGACATTCATGGACAGCGTACTATCCAAATGGACACCCAGATCCTTCACACTGTCTTCAAAGGGAATTTTGTTGGTTCCAGCTTGAATAGGTTTTCCAGAAACGTGATCCAAAACAGAACGAGGTGCTGCCAACAGAGGCTTAGTTTTTATGGCTTGATAAGTTTGGAAAACCAGTAAAATTGTCGGTGTTTTAGTTCGAGGGTTGACAACCAGAACCCAGTATCTCATATATATATATATATATATATATATATATATATATATATATATATATATATATATATATATATATATAACGGAGATACTGGGTTCTGGCAGTCAACCCTCGTTTTTTGTGTTTGTAAAACGGAACTGAACAAAAAAGTCAGTTTTAGTTAATCACATCATTTGTTGGGAAAATGTGAAATAGTAAAGCGCCGAAAACAAAAGCACTATCTTCACTTCAAATCATCTTTGATCGACAAGTAAATGTGAGAAGAAAATATATATTTAGTAGTTACCCTTCTCTAATCGTATCTACTGTGTCAATGCAATCACGTTTGACAATTCATTGTTTGATATTTCTGTAAGAAAAATATGTTTTGCTGATGGCATGTTCTTGATGAAATGATGCTCTCTCTCTCTCTCTCTCTCTCTCTCTCTCTCTCTCTCTCTCTCTCTCTCTCTCTCTCTCTCTCTCTCTCATGCTCATTTCAGTTAAACCAGGTTCAGTCTAGCACGTATACACGAGGGTGTGCACATTCACGCGCGCGCGCGCGCGCGCGCGCACACACACACACACACACACACACACACACACACACACACACACACACACACACACGCCCCCCCCCCCCCCCGCGCGCACACACACACACACACACACACACACACACACACACACAAAACACAGGCACACACAGACGTTCAGTTGGGGGGTTGGGGTGGCGGTGGTGTACATTTATGTGTTAAATGTATAGTAAACATATCAGAAATTCGGCACGCCATGCATTTAGTACCCGAATAAACTCAGATGCTTTGCATTAAACGTTGAAACGTAAAAGAAAGCTGACCATCTGTAAACAACACACAGACATTGCTTGGTGAATATGAGTTACTTTTTATTGTACACAAAGGAGGATGGAGCCCCCCCACTATGAAAAAACCTACGAAAAGAAAAAAGTGGATACATTGGAGGCTGGAGGACCCCACCACTAATTTCAACTTCATAAAATTCTTGTTTACATGTATAAGAAATATACCAAAAACATCATAAGTACCTCTCCAATAAATAGTACATTTCTTCAACAAACTGAAAGTTATTGTGAAATCTTCGGTGTCCTGGATCTCTTACAAAAATATTGGCGTTCAGCTCTGTCATTCCAAGCAAGGCTTCCCATTCCACTTTTCACTTTCTCAAGTAGATTCATTGAGTCAGTCAGTATCATGGCTTGTTGGGTTTCTGACTGGCTTGTGGATGAAAGCCAGTGGAGTGCTTGTGTTACTGCTTCTACCTCCATTGTTAGACTTGAAGTTGTTAAACTGTGCGCACACCATTGTCTTCCTGGATAGTTCGGCCATTTTGCTTCACTGTGTATCCCCAGCCTGACTTACCTTTGGTGACAGAACCGTCAGTGTATATTACAATGTCATCTTTGGTGCAAAGGTTTTCTACCTGCATCTCAATTTCTGCGTTGCTTTTGCGTTCTGGCCATTCTCGATAATATATTCCAATTTCTGGAGGAATGGCAGCTTGATAGAGGAGGTGTTTCAAGTGGTCTGGATACTTCTCCCATTCCTTGGTTTCTTTGAATTCTACTAACTGGCACACAAGCTGTATACTGTCTTCCGCCTGTCCCATCCATGATTTTCCACGTCCTAGCCGAGTGCTTTTTGTTTCCTTGACTGCCGCATGAAGTGGGGTTTGGGGATTTTCAGGTTCTCTGAAATATGCCTTCACCTGGTCTAGCTTGTATCTTGTCTGCATTGAAGGAAGGTCAAGCAGGTATCGCATAGTTTCAACTGGTGTGTCCTTTGTGGTTCCCAGGATCGATATCATTGCTTCATTTGATTTCTTTCTAATTTGAGAAGGTTGCTGTTGGACAGTGTGTAAGCCCTAATGCATAATGACTCACACTGAGTACAAGTGCGTGATACGGTCGTAGGTATGGCGCTGTTCAATGCCTT
Organism: Conus betulinus; assembly: GCA_016801955.1. Lineage (NCBI taxonomy): Eukaryota > Metazoa > Mollusca > Gastropoda > Neogastropoda > Conidae > Conus > Conus betulinus. The sequence goes on along the minus strand of JADBJO010008150.1, from coordinate 53,221 downwards.
TAGCTTCCATTGCTTTCATGGAGATAGGCCTTTTTTGCATTTAAGAAAAATATCCTCAACATGCTTTCTAAAGGATGGCTTTCTGTCAAAGCCTACACCCAAAGAGGCTACAAAACAGGTGAAAGTACATGGGGAAATGCGGCTGCTTTTACCTATCAAACATATGAAGGATTCCAAAGCAAGGAAGAAAAACACTAGCTGTTGCAATAGATCTGGGAGATGCATGCAACAAAGTCCAGTTCTCGCTTCTCATGGAACTACTCCTTGACTATGGAGTCAGCAAGACACTTACACGATGCAGCAACACCTCAGGAGCGAACCATCATCCTACGATTTGGAGATTGGACGTCTGACCCTCAGAAACTTTCTAAAGGATTACCTCAAGGTTCTCCTCTTTCCCCTGTTTTGTACAATTTTACATTAAAGGCCTTGCAGACCTCAACAGTAACAGAATTGCTTGAGTGTATTAACACTAGCAGATGACGGCCTGATCGACAAAACATTGATTGCGAGACAAACAGGAGAGGCAGCTAATAGCAGCTGAGTGGTTTCTTGTCCTTTGTCATTATTCTAACCTGATGAAGACACAAGAGGTCGAAATGCTTTGTGTCTAGTCCTATACTCTGTTTGTCTGCGTCCTTGGCAGTAGCTAACCCCCTCTCTTTTCAAATTTTGCTTCATTTTCCGCCCTCAGTCACTCTGTTTTGAAAATCATTTAATGCTCAAGAAAGAACGAAAGCAGTTTAGCAACAGCTGAACAACATTGCTAAGTGGTATCAAGAAACTGGATCGCCCACCAACCCTACAAAAGCCCAGACATTAGTCTGCACTCACAACAACCAGACATTAGGACAAGTACCCCTCACCAGTTTCCGTCAATGGAATACCAATTGAATTAACTAACAACTTCAGCCAAACTGAGCCTCTAAGCATTCACGTCATGTTCTGAGGTCCTGGTGGATAAATTTGTCATCCTTTTGCTATCAGGAATGTTCGAACTCTGGAGGGGTCCTCAACACCTTCGAAGCCTAATGTCACCTGACAATCTACGCTAAGTGAGGGTGCTTCTGGTAATTGGCCTATTACCATTTCTCCACCACGCTCGAAATTTTTGACTTCTTTATTGTCTAAAGTGCTTAAGGCACTTTTGAGAGATTTCGTTCCCTTGATACAGGGACACAACACAGAATACACATTCATACTGCCAGGGAACAAAACAAAGTCATTATGAATGTCGACTATGAGGTGGAGAGGAGAAGAGTTGCCAACACAGAGGCCCCACTTGTAGAGATCAATGAGCTGGGTAATGAGAGACTTTGAGACTGGCACTGATCCAGTCTGAGTGCCAAGGAATCCACTAGAGAACTGTCAAACCTGGACTGAACGATGCATACGTACACAGCACACCGCTGTATGCATGCAGATTCTGGTGTTCCGTGATGTGGTTTCCCTTACACTGCATCTCGTTTGGTTTTTGTGTGACCAGAGGCAATGGTGTCATGCCCCCATGAAAAAAAAAAAAAAAAAAAAAAAAAAAAAAAAAATATTTGTATGAACTTTGAGCTCCCATTGAAAGCTCATCTTTACAGGTGCATGGTCCTCAATGGTTTTCTTTTTGAATAGTGATTTGTATTCTTGGGTAAAAGAAAATTACCTGACACATCTATCAAAAGGCGGCAGACAAGGAAGCAACAAAGAAAAGAGAAAAAAAGTTAAAAAAAAAAAGTGTTCACAGTTGATTTTAGAGTAAGTATGGGATGATATTTGATAATTTTCGTCTTAAATTCTAAAATGCTTCGATCGTGACAGGAATTATTTGCAAGTTCTACCCTGTTCACACACTCCATAAGTAAGATGTGGATCCTGTGATTGATCAAAAAAAAAAGTATTTCATTTATCTTACTAATATAGTATCTTGTCTTTCTAGGCAAGCACCTTGTATTTGGGTACCCTGATACCCCCTTCTCAGCCCATGGCGTACTGTCCCCTGCTCAAGAACGTTTTGATTTTGTTCTTCTGAGAAAAAAATCGATGGGAAGAACCCAGAATATTTTAGTGAGTGAAGGTTGGGGTTTGTGAACCCATAGTGATTCACTTGTGTGGAGTGGGGTCAGCATCTGCGTGACCTAGAAGAAAAAAGGAAATGTATGTATGTACAAAAAAATAATGTTAATGTAATTTTTTGTGAAATATTGTGGATTTAATTATGTATATTGGCCAAAGAAAACAAGAGAAATTAAAATCCCCACGCAGCAAAAGAAGTTAGGCACAAAAAGAAAGACAGAAATAATTTAAAATATTTTTTTCTAGAGAAAAACTTTAACTTATTTTGATTTGTTTTATTGAAAGAAAGGGAGTCAGATCTGTGGTTGTGTGCGGAACGCATGACTGTCTACACATGTGAGTGTATATGTAGGACCGTCGTATGACAGGTGGACACAATGAAGTTATTGATGTCAGTGATAACCTACGGGATCTACCAACTTTCATACCAACTTTGCAGGAGTTCTGGTGTGCTTGCTGCTAGTGTTTCCTGGGTGCCACCTACGTCATACTGAAAAAGGAGCTGCCATGGTCTGGCAGACAGAGCCAGAGAGCCCAGAGCCTGGCTGATCTCTTCTCATCCACAGACCAGAAGAAACAAGCGGAACAGTGGAAGAATCTTGACGTCACTACCAAAGACAATCACCTGCCGGCCTACGTCAATGTGGTAGACCTGTACTCCATGTCCACCAACAAAACCACTGGGACTGTCAATGTCAGCAGTGACTGTTGTTTGACCAGAACCAACCCAGCATTCCGTGTTTGTCTGTACCATAAAAAACGGGATATTCAGATCTCTGGACACTTGATAACTCGAGGTGTATGGGAGCCCGGCATCACGAGGCTGTTCCAGCTGGCACTGAACAGGTTCCCTCGAGCTACGGTCATTGACGCTGGTGCCAACATTGGCTATTACAGTCTGATGGCCGCGGCCATGGGTCACCCAGTCATTGCTGTAGAACCCACTCTGGCTAACCTGGAGAAGCTCGCACAGGGCGTCCAGGCCAATGGAGCTTCTGACAGGGTCTACGTTCTGCACAACGCCCTGGCCGAGAGCCACAAGAATGTGAGCATGGTGGTCAACAGGAACAACAACCAGGGTTGGGTCAGTGTGCAGGAGAAGGAGGATGGATGGCATCATGCTGTTCAGACCATCATCATGGATGACCTGCTCCACCTCATCCACACCCACAACGTGATCATCAAAATGGACGTTGGTAAGCGTTGTCTTTTGTACTTTGGGTCGTCCAGGTCTGAAGAATCGATGACTGTGTTTTCTCTGTCACGTACTGTCGTCAGTTTTGATACATATTCATGCAAGATTTCAAAGAATATGAGATAAATTACATTAATCATAAACCAGAAAGCGAACAAGAAGAATGACAGCTTCCCGGCTGGGAGGTCGTGGGTTCGAATCCCATCAGAGTGATGTGGGTTTTTCTGCCCCGACTGGCTCCTAGCCAGTGTTGAGTTTGCTGCGGACTCAGTTGGGAAGACTGGGACCACAAAGTCGAGTTTCATCCACTTAATGGATTCGTTTCTGTGAGTGTTGCTCAAATTTCTTGACCAACACTGTAGGTGCCTGTACCTCTCGGGCCTGGTTGACGCCGGGATATATTATGAAAGGAAGCGTAGAGTACAGCCTGTCATGCAGTCTCAGACCAAAATGGAAATCCGTAGCATCATCTTCATCATCCTCATTCTCATCCATCAGCATGAAAAAATGTCTCAAGTTCTGTGGCCCTTCATGCCCTGCTCTCATGGTGACCTCAATTTCGATGTCCTCTCCACGTCTGTGGTCTTGGTTTGGTTCCGTCGGGGTCACCGGTATCGGCGAGTCCATGGTGGCTGTCGTTGGACGGACGTGGTGGTGCCCTCCGGAGGGAGAGCTCACTCACGCCGGCTCCGCGACTAAGCAATTATTGTCGTCAGTAGGGGGCTTAGTAGGTGGTGTTCTGCATATGTTAGATCAGAACATGCGCCACTGAACACCACCGAAGTGACTCGGCAGCAGTGCAGTGTCTCCTCTGGTGGGTTGTCTCTTGATGACTTGACGTTGACTGCTACCTGTGGATTGCCGGTGCCGGGGCTGCGACGAGGCCGACTGGGCTGTGGTTGTGGACAGGGTGTCGGAATGAGTGGCGTGGGTGCACTGCTTCTGAATGGCGCAGAGGTTGGGACAGCAAAAACAAAAACAAAAACAAACAAACAAACAAACAAACAAACAAACAGACAAAAAAGGATAATAAATATTTGATCATGTGTTAGACAGTCATACAAGATGATCAAGACACGTGTTGTTTGAAGGTGGTTTTTTTTTTGTTTGTTTTTTCTTTCTTTTTCCCATCGCGCTAGCTATTGTAGTAGTAGTAGGCTTCAATGCTCGTTTGGAGTAGGGCAGTGGGCCCTTATATAACAGGTTGGTGTGTGTGTGTGTGTGTGTGTGTGTGTGTGTGTGTGTGTAGTAGTTTATGTCATTGCTTTGTAAGTTGGTCCTTATGTTGTACATTACGTTTTTCATTTTCTTCATATCAAGGTGGTAGGCTTGTGTGTGCGGGTGAGACTGCAACTGGGACATGTAACACTTTATTTGTGCATTTATAAGATGTTGATATTAATGATGGGTGTGAAAATTTGCTTATTATTACATTGGAAGGTTGAGGCCGAGGCAGCTTCTGTTAAATTTTGGGGATGTGCGACATCACTGTATTTCACAAAGCGTGTCTCTAGTGTTAGCAACACTTTTGGAGTATTTCTTACTTTTTTCTTTTGTAGACCTTTTTTTTTTTGCTATTATCTGTTTACTACTTTAACCTTTCTTGCCAAAACTCAAAATGGCACAGGATAGTTCATTTAAAATTTGTTCTTTGAATTGTAATGGTATAAATAATAGTAAAAAAAGGAGAGATGTGTTTTGATTTTTTGAGAAAAAAAAGCAGCCCATGTTTACTGTCTTCAAGAGACACACTTTAAAGGAAGACTCTGAGAATTTTATCCGAGCCAGCTGGGGTTATAATGTATGGCTGTGTGGTACAGAAACTAACAAAAATGGTGTCGCTATTCTTTTTAATAATAACTTTGAGTACAAGATACATGATGTTATAAGAGACCAGCATGGGTGTTACATTGTTATGAATGTTCAATTCTTAAAAAAAAGGTGTACTTTGGTGAACTTATACGGGCCTAGCAGTGGTGATAGCCCCGAATTTTTCGATAGTGTTTGTGAACTCATTGAGAGCTTTGGCAACCAACATGTAATTATAACTGGAGACTGGAATTGTGCCCTTAATTTAAAAATGGATGTTAGAAATTATACAAGTGTTACCAATCGGCCAAGAACCCGAGCAAAAAATCAATGATATAATGACAAAATACAATCTATTCGATGTTTACAGAGAATTATACCCCGAAAAAAGGAAATATACATGGCGGAAATTTAACTCTTATAAACAAGCAAGACTTGACTACTTTATGATCACTGAAGAATTAATGATGGAAGTTAATGATGTTTGCATAGATCCTGGATATCGATCAGATCATTCTCTTGTCACATTGCTTTTAAAAAAAAGATCATTTCAAACGTGATAGACCTTTTTGGAAATCAACAATAGTTTATTAAGAGATAAGCAATATGTTTCAAAAATTAGAGAACTGATCAACGATATTAAGAAACAGTATGCATTACCTGTATACAACTTAGATAATATGCATAAAATTAGTAATGAAAACCTCTCTTTTCAAATGAAGATCAGCTCTTTTTTGAGACATTAATGCTTGAAATAAGAGGCAAAACAATCTCTTATAGTACTACTATAGAAAAAAAATGGATACTCAAAGAGAACATGACCTAGAAACAAAAATAAAAAACATTGAACAGAATTTACAAGAAGAAACTATTCCTCATTTAGAAAACCTAAAAACAGAATTGCAAGAAATCAGGAATCACAGACTTGAAGGCATGGCAATGCGCTCGGGAGTTCACTGGCTAAGTCAAGGGGGAAAAAAGTGAATAAATATTTTTGCACTCTGGAAAATAGAAATTTTCTCGATAAATCTATCCCCCCTTTTTTTTTTTTTTTTTTAGAAAAAGAGGATGGCTCAGTCATTTCTGAACAAAAAAATATCCTCCTTGAGATAAAAAATTTTTTATGAACAATTATATAGCTTTAGAGATGTAACATATAAATATTTCTGAAGAGCTTCCAGATGCTTCAGTATTATCCGAGGAGGAGAGCTCCTCATTAGAGGGGTTGATTACACTAGAAGAGGCAGCTACGGCTCTGAAACAGATGAAAAATTTTAAGAGCCCTGGGCCTGATGGGTTTACCGTTGAATTTTTTTTAGGTTTTTCTTTGTAGATATTGGAACTTTCCTTGTACGTTCAACAAATGAAGGTTTTGCTAAAGGCCAATTATCAACAACCCCAGCGACAGGGAACCATAATATGTATCCCCAAAGGAAGGGAAGCCGAAAAGATTTGTGAAAAACTGGCGCCCCATCTCTTTGTTGAACACCACATATAAGATAGCTTCTGCTTGTGTTGCCAATCGATTGAAAAGCGTTCTTCCAAACATTATACATGAGAGTCAAAGAGGCTTTTTGAAGGGCGATTTATTGGAGAGAATATAAGGTTGATGTATGATATGTTATTGTACACTTATAAGGAAAATATTCCAGGTATGCTCTTTTTAGTTGACTTTGAGAAGGCGTTTGATAGTGTCTCATGGTCATTCTTACATAACTGTCTTAAATTTTTCAAGTTTGGACCTGACTTAATAAATTGGATAAGAACATTTATTTCACAAATTTCTACCTGTATTTCTGTCAATGGTCAGTACTCCCCATGGTTTCCGATTGAGAGAGGGGTGAGGCAGGGGGACCCATTATCCCCCTATCTATACCTAACTTGTGCTGAGGTCCTGTCATTAATGATTCGCTCTAATGAGAATATTAAAGGAATTAAAGTTGTTAACAAGGAAACATTACTGTCACAATTTGCTGACGACACTAGTTTATGTCTAGACGGTTCAGAAAGATCTTTTAATGAGGCGGTATCTGTCCTTACTAAATTTTCACAAATTTCAGGTTTAAAAATCAATTTTGACAAGCCACAAGGGCGCGAGTGAGCTCTCCCTCCGGAGGGCGCCACCACGTCCGTCCAACGACAGCCCCCATGGACTCGCCGATACCGGTGACCCCGACGGAACCAAACCAAGGCCACAGACGTGGAGAGGGACATCGAAAACTGAGGTCACCATGAGAGAGCAGGGCATGAAGGGCCACAGAATTTGAGACTTTTTTTTTATGCTGATCGATGAGAATGAGGATGATTATGATGATGCTACGGATTTCCATTTCGGTCTGAGACTACATGACAGGGCTGTACTCTACGCTTCCTTTCATAATATATCCTGGCGTCAACCAGGCAGGCCGAGAGATACAGACACCTGCAGTGTTGGTCAGGAAATTTGAGCAACACTCTCAAAAAAGAACTGTTATTAAAACTTTGGCATTTTCTAAAATTGTTCATTTATTGATTAACCTACCAGACCCCCCAGAGGATTTTATTGTTGCTTAAGAAAAAGAATTGTATAGTTTCTTATGGAACGGTAAAAAAAAGTAAAATAAAAAAAATCTGTGGTTCAAAAGCAGTACTGTGAAGGTGGACTAAAAATGTTAAACGTAAAGAATTTAATTTCTTCTATGAAGATAAGTTGGCTGAGAAGATTAACGTATGAGTCGGGTTGGCGGGAATTTACCATTAATATGTTCCCCTAAGCTGGACAGTATGAAAAACTTTGGTGCTGAATTTGCTAATGTTATTATGCAAGAGGTCAATAACCCATTCTGGAATGATGTGATGAAACACTACAAGAAACTGTGTTCAAAGTGCTGCCCGACCACAGTACATGACTTCATGTCAGAGTGTATTCATTACAATATTAAAATTTTAAGAGATAAAAAAGTTATTTTTGTACAGGAATGGTGTAATTATGGCATTTTCTTCATTAAACACTTGATTAATGAAAATGGGCATTGGATGACCTTCCAAGAATTTTTGATTAATTATCAAGGTATAAGAACAAACTTTCTCTTGTATGAAGGCATAATAAATGCCATTCGCAACTATTGCCAAAAACTTAATATTATCATAACTAACCAATATAACTCTTAGACCAAAAAGCCCTGGTTTTGCATTAAAAGAGGCAAGAAATATGTACAAAAAAAACTTTAAATGAAAATAATGCCTCTCCCGCTGCTATTAATAAATGGAATAATCTTTTTGTAAATCTGAATTGGAAACAAATATTCCTTCAAAGTTACAAAGTTTCTACTGACGTCCAGCTTAGATGGTTCCAATGTCGACTTCTACATAGATTGCTGCCAACCCAGAAATACCTATTTCAATGCAAAATTGTTGATTCACCATTATGTAACTTTTGTGATCATGAACAACAGACGATTACACACATGTTTTTTGACTGTAATATTGTGCAGCGGTTTTGGAGAAATCTTCAAAACCTGCTAATGGATAAATGTCAGCACTGCACTAATCTGTTTTTTGAGAAAGAGTTAGTTCTGTTTGGAGTGAAACATAATGTGGAAACTGACAAAGTTCTTAACTTTATTCTGCTGTTTGCAAAGTTTTATGTTTACAAATGTAAACTACAAAATAACCACCCAGACCTTCATGTTTTCCTAAAATCTTAAGCTATAGATTTAAATTTGGAAAAATACTTAACCTTTCTGAACTATGATTCAGATCAATTTGACAAAACCTGGTTTCCCTATTCCTCTATCATTTCCTAGCTTTATTGTGACTTTTTTTTTTTTTTTTTTAAACAACGCTTATATATGTACACATGGTCCCAACTTTTGTTGTAATACCCATTTAACATTTTTTCCCCTCTCTCTCAGCATCTCGCGCCTGCCACCCTTTTTTTTTTGTTTTGTTTTGTTTTTTCTCCTCGTTTTTGACGCGCTACTCATTTGTGTGTGTGTGTGTGTGTGTGTGTGTGTGTGTGTGTGTGTGTGTGTGTGTGTGTGTGTGTGTGTGTGTGTGTGTGTGTGTGTGTGTGTGTGTGTGTGTGTGTGTGTGTGTGTTGTGTGTGTGTATATGTCCTGTGTGTGTAATTCAATTCATGTGTGTGTAAAAGTGTGCATATATATCCTGCATATAATTCAATTCATCTTTGTTCGTGTGTGTGCCTGCGACTTTTTTTTCTCTTTGTTTGTTCTTTGTTTCTTTTGTTGTTGTTGTTGTTGTTGTTGTTGTTGTTGTTTTTGGGGGGGGGGGGGGGGGGGGGGCATGCATGTCTGTTCTCTTATTGTGCCTGCCTTCTGTGTTTTTGTACAATTATTATGATACATATGTCTTTTCTTTTGTGTGCATGTGTGTTGTTTGAGGAAGAAAAAAAAATTGGAAAGCCTCTTTGCAAATATTTTCCTAGCATGATTATATAATTCCAACATATACATGGTGTCAGTTGAGTCAACTCATTCTCCCATTCATTCCTTCAAATACATAGACCATCAAGATAAATGTCATAGGATACTTTGATTTGAACTCTTTATTATAAACAACCCTTATATCTGTACATACATGAATTTGTTATCAATTTGTTTTAAGTAAGTACCTTGCCAAATTTATGTTGAAGGATGATTGTGTGAGAAAACGAAGGAACTGTTGAGTGGAGGAATGCGAGAGGTGACATTAAAAATGTGAAAAAAAAAAGAAGAATGAGAGATATAAAATTGAAAGTGGTCAGATTGTTCAGTTCATTTGTTTCTCATGCAAAAGTTTTATTTCAAAGTGAGATGACTGCAAGCGGAAATCGAAGCAAATTCAAAGGAAATATGACTGTACCGCCAAACGAAAGCAACAACAAAACTACAAGATAAAAGACGACCCCAGATTGGACCTCTTTGGTCTTCTTCAGGCAAGACAAACAACACTTAAGATAATGACAACGCAGTAAACTTCGTTTTGTATCTATTGATGTTTCGTTTGTGTATTCATTTGACTTAGTTTGTTACGTTTGAAGGAATGGCCATTTATTTCAGTTCATCATTGAGTAGGTAACAACTACACTATGCATTAGAGAGGACTGCACTAAAGATTAGACGGGCCTATACTCAAACGGTTAGATCATTCAACTGTCAAGTTGAGGGTCGTGAGTTCACACCACCAGGGATTCACTCCATCTCCTAAAACCATGTAACCTTAACACGTTGATTCTCTGTCTTTTGTTTTTTTTAGTAAACATTTTATTTAACTCTTTTTGCATGAACAATGTACATACATATGATCATCAGCAATTTAACAAATACAAACAGTATACAAACATACAAGCACCAGTAAAATGGATACAATACATATTATACACTTGTATAAAGCAGAGAACCGTATCACTTCTATGCTTACAAAGGTTTGTAAACTACTCAAAGATAGGCAGATATATATGCCATCGTGCAAGTAAGTTCTGCTGAGGCATATCTATACAGGTGGCATATTTTTCAATTTCATACCTTTTTTCAAATATATAGTTAACTGTTGGAATTGAGGTTGTGTTCCTTCAAACTTACATTTGTATACATAAATTTTAGCTATCAGCATAATAAAGTCAAATGTACTGTCTGCCTTGTAATGGTCATCGTATCCAAATGAAACTGTCTTTCTGTTAGAAATAAGTTTGTGTTGGCACGCGTTTCGTTTACCGAATCCTGAAATGCATTCAAAAGTTTTAACTCGATCGCATGTCCAAAAAAAACATGGTGTATACTTTTTTTTTTTGTCATGACAAAAGGAACATTTGTCAGAGTCAGTTATATTCATTTTCTGTAAAATCACGTTTGTACCTAAAATTCTAGGAATCAATCTGATTTGGAACCATTTTAATTTAACATCTTTTATATGTCCAATCTTCTTCAATGCTTTGTGCCGACACACTTCAGATCCAAGTTTTTCTGTCCACTTGCCCCAACATTTGGGTTCAGTTGTAGCTTGCGTTAATACATCGTAATAATAACTCGCTCCTCTAGGAGCTGAAGAAAGAGTTTTTAATAACTGTTTGAATAATTCTAGGTCTTGTATGTTAGTTTCAGTCCTACTTCTCTTGCATATTTTCTAATAACACATATGAGCCCATGATAAGTGACAAAATCACTCAACACGCCATACTTTTCCGTGAATGTCTGGAACGTTAGAAAGTTGCCACTATCGTCCTGCAGATTTCCGATAAAAAGAACCTTTTTCTGATCCAGTTGTTATAATAAACTGACTTTCTCTCAACTTTAATATGACTGTAACAGAACACTGGTTCAGAACAGAAATCTTCAATAGTTTTGACATGATTTACTTCTCCAAATTCTTGATACGCTTTAAATACATCTTTCCAAAATGCATTAACACAATCTTGTTTTGGCACATCAGACCCTAAGTTTTCAATTATGGCAATAATTGGATACGGAAGACACAGAAGTTCTTTCCATTTATGGCTGCTTGATTGTAGTTTACGAACCCATGTCAATTTTAATGCATTCAAGTATAACCTAATATTGGGTATACCTATACCTTCGGATTTGATAGTCTTTACAGATGTTTTCCTATTCATTCTATCGTTTCTTTTATTCCTAATAAATCTGTACACTAACTTTTGGTTTTTATCACGAAAAGTGTCAAGTGTATTTGGTAGAAGTATCCATAAAAATATAATTTTTGACAGCACAAGTGACTTAAAAAAAAAACTGCAACTCTTCCGAGTGGAGTGATTTGTCTTTTTAACCATACTCTGCACAGTAATTTTATTTCATTGAATTTTTCCTCATAATTTACATTTGCACATTCTTTTAAATCATTTGTGAATCATAACCCTAGTATTTTGAAACGTTCCGGTTTCCATTCCATTTGTAAATGCGGCAAAACTTTTACTGATGGATTCCGCATATTTCCAGCCACAATGCTTCCGTTTTTTCTGTATTTAACGTAAGTCCAGAAACTCTTCCCAATTTCTCAATAGCAAATTGAAAGAGAGGGGGGGTTAGTTACCACCAAGGACATTGACAAACAAAGCACAGGACGAGACACGATGCATTTCGACTTCTTGGGTCTTCTTCAGGGGAAAAAAAAAAAAAAAAAAAAAATCACATTTAACATTTAGGACAGTACAAACAAAGCACGAAGAGTGACTTATTGTTGTGCATGTGGTAGGAAGAATGGCCGCCAGATGGAAACGACAGAGGGGATTATGGGAGAGGAAAAGGAAAGTGTGTGTGTGTGTGTGTGGGGGGGGGGGGGTATGCGTGGGGGGGGGGGGGGGGGGAGTGAAACGATGGGGTTGTGTAGCTGGTTTAGTGGGGTGGTGTGATATATTTGTGATGGTTGTGGTTAAGGTGGATTGATAATAATGCTAAGTGGGAGGGGGGGGGGGGGGGGGGGGGGGTTATATTTTGAAAAGCATTTATTATTCCCCACTCACCCTCTCAAGCACATACTGTTAGTTAGGCAGAATTAACTGCCACTGCAGATATGAATGCTTATCTTCCCCCTATTTCTTCACTCTAAGACATAAGAGCAAGTTTTGTTCTATAATTGAATACACACACACACACATATATATATATATATATATATAAAAATAAAACAATAAATTCCAAGGATAAGTACCGAGCACCATTCCAGCAACTTACAGAGCAGTTAGGTGTTGCAATGACTGCAAGAAATATTGAATTATAAACAAAGCTTGCTCTTATGTCTCAGATTATAGAAATGGAGGGGGGGGGGGGGGGGGGGGGGATAAGCCTTCATATCTGCAGTGGTAGATGATTCTGCCTAACTGACAGTATGTGCTTGAGTGGATGAGTGGGGATATTAATAAATGCTTCTCAAAATGAACCTTCAGCAAGCCAATAGTCTCTTAAGCGGGAGACCATCTCCAATGGGGAGGAAGCTCACTAACATATAACTCCTGGTCAGATACCGATACTTCGAAACCTGATTGTTTCTCTCAGTGACCGTGGAAAGTGGTAATTTGACTCCTCTGCCTTTTCGGTTTTAGAAGAATGCTATACCAGAAAAAGGCTGGTGTGCAATACCATAGTATGTTTTTGTTGAGCTTTCAAAAAAAAACAACCAAAGGTGCCACCTAAGAAGCAAAAGAAAATCATAAAAGACCAAAACAAGCTACATTTTCTAGTGAAAAGTAGAAAATAGAAAAAGATAACCTCTTAAGACACAAGTGCTGAGGGCCAGTTCTTGGAATGAATCCGCAAGGGACTAAATTACAATAAAACAATAAATTCCAAGGATAAGTACCGAGCACCATTCCAGCAACTTACAGAGCAGCTAGGTGTTGCAATGACTGCAAGAAATATTGAATATAAAACAAGCTTGCTCTTATGTCTCAGATTGTAGAAATGGGGGGGGGGGGGGGGGGGGGGGGGGGAAAGCCTTCATATCTGCAGTGGTAGATGATTCTGCCTAACTGACAGTATGTGCTTGAGTGGGTGAGTGGGGATATTAATAAATGCTTCTCAAAATGAACCTTCAACAAGCCAATAGTCTCTCTTAAGCGGGAGACCATCTCCAATGGGGAGGAAGCTCACTAACATATAACTCCTGGTCAGATACCGATATTTCGAAACCTGATTGTTTCTCTCTCAGTGACCGCGGAAAGTGGTAATTTGACTCCTCTGCCTTTTCGGTTTTAGAAGAATGCTATACCAGAAAAAGGCTGGTGTGCAATACCGTAGTATGTTTGTTGAGCTTTCAAAAAAAACAAACAAAAGGTGCCACCTAAGAAGCAAAAGAAAATCATAAAAGACCAAAACAAGCTACATTTTCTAGTGAAAAGTAGAAAATATAAAAAGATAACCTCTTAAGACACAAGTGCTGAGGGCCAGTCTTGGAATGAATCCGCAAGGGACTAAATTACAATAAAACAATAAATTCCAAGGATAAGTACGAGCACCATT
>JADBJO010008150.1:20000-25000 GCA_016801955.1 Conus betulinus | reverse complement strand
AACACAAAATATGTTTTTGTTATGCAATACTTGTGAGACGATAAATTTTCTTCCCATTTGAAACCGCTTGTTATAGCATAAAGGTTCGGCAAGAAGTTCAGCAGAATTTTTAGGAATACATTTGTAGTAAAAAACCTTATATGCTTCAAGAACTTCTGACCAAAACTGATTGTATTTAGTGAATTTTGAGACAAACTCTGGTCCATACTTGTCAATAAGTTCCCATTTCGGAAAGTTATGCAACAGAAGACTTTTCCATTTATGTTTTGTTTTTTCAGCTTTACGAATCCATGAAAGTTTCAAAGATAAGACAAATGTTTTCAAATCAGGAAGGCCAATGCCTCCATTCCTTACACTATTGTGTGAAATGTTTCGACTGATTTTGTCTGGTTTCCTATTCCAAATAAATTTATAACAGATTTGTTGACACGTTTGAAAAAATATGTCTGGTGGGTTTGGTAAAAGGAGCCAGAGGTGAGTCAGCTTTGAAAGGATTATAGATTTTAATATTGCAACTCTGCCAAGAGGTGTGATCTGACGTTTAACCCATATTTTGAACAGATACTTTACTTCTGCTAATTTTTCTGAGTAATTAACTTCAAGACATCCTTTTAAATCATTAGTGAACCAAATACCTAACACACGAAATTTCGGCGGATTCCAGTTTAAACCTAATGTTCCATATAACGAGCTGTGGAATTTTTGCGACTCCCAAGCCAAATCACACTACTAGTTTTGCCCGAGTTTATATGGAGCCCTGAGACAGAATTGAACCTGTCAAGTACATCTATGCAAGTTTCAAAAGACTTTCTGTCTCCTGCCAGTAAAAATTCAGTGTCATCAGCGTACTGTGTCAGCTTGTGTTCAACATTATTCACCGTAATGCCTTTAATATCTGTGTTTTCTCTTACAGTCATTGCTAATATTTCAACACACAATATGAAAAGATATGGAGATATGGGGTCTCCCTGTCTACAACCTTTTGTTATTTGAAACCATTCTGACACCTGGCCATTCACTATCACACAAGATTTAGTATTTCTATAGAATGTACTTATCCATTTACATATGTCTTCTTTAAAAACCAAATGCTTTTAATACTTTAAACATGAACTCCCAATTTATCGAGTCAAAAGCTTTTTCAAAATCTATATTTAACAGCAATCCTGGTAATTCATGTTTATCTAAGTAGGCAATTGTATCATAAATCAGTCTTAAGTTATCCCCAATATACCTATTTTTCATAAATCCGGTTTGGTCTTCACTGATGATTTTTGGTAATACTATCTTTAAACGATTTGCAATACAGGATGACCCGATTTTGTAAATCACATTTAATAAACGAGATAGGTCTCCAGTTTTTTATATACTCTCTGGGTCTATCACGTTTCGGAATGCAAGTAATGATTCCTTCTTTCTGTACATTTGAAAGTTCTCCTCGTTCAAAACTCGCATTCAGTGCTCTTACAACAAAGAGTCCAATTTTTTTCCAGAAAACTTTAAAAAATTCTGCGCTGAAACCGTCTGTACCGGGACTTTTATTATTTTTCATGTTCTTTAGAACACATGTAGCTTCTTCTAGACTTATTTTCCCCTCTAATCCTTTTGCTTCCTCTTCGTTTAAACACGTGATATTTTCTACTAAATCTTTAATTTCGCAATTTCCACCTCAGTCTTTGCATATAGCAATCTATAAAATGTATACACTTCTTGAATAATGTCTTTCTGGTTTGTTAGAGTATTGCCATGTTGGTCTATCAATCTAGCCATATTTTTGCTAACATAGTGACGTTTCTCTAAATTACAGAAATAATTACTCACTTTCTCCCTTCCGCTATCCATCGAGCTCTCGACCTTAACAATACTCCCTCCATTCGTTTTTCCCTTATCTGTTTTAACTGTTCTTTTTTCATGTCTATAAATCTGATGTCTTCTTCATTTTTATTTTCAATTCTGTCTAGTCGTTGTACGTCATGTTCAAGCTGTTCTTCTTCTTCTGTCAGTTTTTTCTTTTTCATCGTGGCATATGAAATTGTTTTGGATCTTATTTCCATTAAAAGAAGTCAAGAAATATATCATCCGGATAGAAAACCTCAGCTCTTCGTCAGTTACTTCCTCTACGTTTGCATTTAGCGCGTTTTCTTTTTTAACCTTATCAATTTCCGAATTTATTTCATCTAAATACATTTTATCTTTTAGAAGGGACGTATTGAATTTCCAAAAGGTGTTACGTTTACCGGTGTCTTCAAATTTTAATTTTAAGACAACAGCCGAATGATCTGTTCTGTAGCCACTTTCAATGTCTGCGTCCTCTACAAACGACACTACTAAGTCTGAGATCAGAAAAAAGTCTAATCTGGCCTGCTGAAAAGGGTTGGTTCTTCTCCATGTATAACGAAGGCATTCTACGTTCAATTCTCGCCAGATATCGTTCAAATCTAAGTTTTCGATCATATCATCAACTGCCTCTTTTGCTTTAGGATTATTAACGTGTTTATAATGTGGTAATCTTTTTCAGGCTCAAGAACTAGATTAAAATCCCCAGCTATTATAATATTTTCAACTTTTATTTCACTAATCTTTTGTTTCAGGTTACTATAGAACTCTGGGTTGTCTCTATTGGCCCGTATATGTTTACAAGGAGAAAACTCTTTCTTATGGATTTCTACAACTACCATAATGTAATTACCTGAATTATCTTTAATAGTTCTTTCAACCTTAAATTCAAAATTATTATTAAACATTATCGCGACTCCTCTTGCATTTGATGTAAAGCTTGAGAAATATCCCTGATACCCCCATTCCGCTAAAATATACTTTTCCATTTTCTTCTCAAAATGTGTATCCTGCAAAAAATAAATGGAATGGTTTTTGCTTCTCATGTAATGAAAGATATCCCGCCTTTTCTGGGCGGTATTGAGGCCCTGACAATTAACAGAAAAAATTGATACACCACTATCCATTTTTTTACAAGATGAGGTTTAAATTGAACACCAAAAAGACACAGTAATGTTTTGCTATATTCCAGGACAACAAATTTGTCCACACACATTGAATACAAAAGAGCACATCCATCCAACTTCATAGGGAGAGAGAGGAGCAGTAACAAACCAAAAATTTCAAGTCTAAAGGAAAAGAAAAATGCATGTCTTTGAGCACAATAATTGTCATGAGAGGGAAATAAGAGAGAGGGAGACAGAGAGAGAGACAGAGAAAGAGAAGAGAGAGAGAGAGGGAGAGAGAGAGAGACAAAGAGAAAAAAAAAAAAAAAGTATGTACAAACAGCAACAATTATCACAAACAAAAGCAACAACAATAAATCCAAACAAAGGCAAAAAATACTTAGTAAGTAGCCAGCAGTATCAAGCCGAAAAGAGCTAGCCCATTGCTTCCTCTCTTCTTTTTTTTTTTTTTCTTTTTTTTTTTTTTTTTTTTCCCCCCCCCCCCCCCCCTTTTTTTTTTTTTTTTTTTCCTTTTTACAATATTTGGTGGTAGATAGGGGATCATTCTCCTCCTCCCACTAATGCTAAATCAAAAAAAGCAGAAAAGAACAACAACAAAAATGACGCCGATGTTTTGTCATTTTGTTTAAGGTTCAGAAGTCGTCTGAATGCAAAAAAAACCCCACCAAAAACAAAAAGCAAAAACTGTTTGCATCAAAAAAAAATCGTGCGTGCGCAAGAGTATGCGAGAAAAAAAAAAAAATCATGTACGTGCAGAATTTATCCATGTTCAAGCTGTAAGGACACAATTATTTCTCAGGTATGCTTACAAACATTCCAGAAAAAAAAAAGACTGAAAGGGTTCTCAGCCAACACTTTGGGGAATAATTCACACACACACACACACACACACACACACACACACACACACACACACCTTCACCCCACACCCTCCAAAGTATGAACTGCCCGTGCTTGGTTCAACCTCACTCACAGGATCCCATCCTAATATTCACCCAACAGTAAAACAGTGCACGATCGAGAAGCCTCTATAAGACCGGAGGAAGGGGAAGGGGGGTGCGTGCGTGCGCGTGTGAGCGCGGGGGGGGGGGGGGGGGGGCAAGAACCGCTCTCTTTCCGATCTTTTCATCAAAAGGACTCACCGGATGGCAAGAAAGGGGGGGGGGGGGGGGGGGGGGGGGGGGGGGGGGGGGGGTGGCGGAGTTACAGGGGTAAAAAAAAAAAAAAAAAAAAAAAAAAAAAAACAGAAAAAAGGGGGGTGGGGGGCAGGAAGATGAAAGGGGGGGGGGGGGGGGGGGGGTGGTAATCGGATTGGATTCAACATACCATTACCATATCGCATGTCATACAGGTTTATTTGCACTATAAAAATAAGCCTAATGTACTACAACTTATTTCATATTCAAGTGCACCACGTCATTTACCTTTCTTGATCCGGGACAAAAAGAGTAACATCAAATTAACACCAAATATGCAACAACAGAAAAGCAACCCCCCCCCCCCCCCACACACACACACACACACACACAAGCCCAACCAACAAAGTCAAAAAGTCTACTACACCGTGCGCCAAACAAAGGCAGCAAACAAAAATTACAAGACAGACTCATTGTCTGCTATATTAGCCCGGCGGCAGACCAACCCCTCTGCCCCTCTCTGTTTCTGCCTGAAGTCACCTTCCTTTAGACTGAACAGAAAACAAGCAAACAAACAGAAACAAACAAACAGAAAAAAAAACACAAATAGGCACATCCTTTCGGGTAATATCACACAACTTATTAACAAAACAGAAAAAAGCAGACCCGAAAAAAAAAAACAAACAAACAAACAAGCAACAGCAACAACAACAACAAATAACAACAGCAACAACAACACACACACACACAATCATCCCGCCATCCTGTCCATTGTGCGAACGTGTACAGACAGTATTTTTGTGCGCGTGCATCATTCGACATGGGATTCAATTTTACAAGCACAAACAAGTGATACATAAAACTGATAGAGAAACCGCATAATGCTGCACTCTCAAAACAA
>JADBJO010008150.1:0-10000 GCA_016801955.1 Conus betulinus | reverse complement strand
GAGTTTAAGCGGTTTTTAATACTTGTGGAATTTTGTTACATGCATGTATGGACATGACTTTGATCTGGTAACAGCCCTGATGTGGACTTCTGCGACTGGCTAGGCTATAAACAACATGAATATGGATCGAATTGAAATGATCCACAAGTCATTTTTGATAAAGTAACGATAAAATTATTCGTTATATTCTTCCAGGGAAGTATCGAAGACTTGGTTTGTAAGTTCCTGTAAAGTAACAACAAGCTTATACATTTTAGATTTTTAATAAAGCGACAACATGACCGATTTTTTTTTTTAATGAAGTTATATAAAATATTAATTCTCATTTTTGAACTGACATAGGACGAATCATTTGCCATTTTCATGAAGTGACAAGAAGGTGATTCGACTGATACTTTGAAAGATCACTAATGCGCCGTTTTAATTAAGTGACAATATGATGACTTCTTTCTCTCACTCAATAAACCAATCTGCCCAAAGATCCACGTTACAGGTTTCATGTCGTCAGCAAACCACCCGGTCCCCCACATTCCGGAACTGTCCGTCATTTCATCAGACACCTGTCGTGTGATGCTAAGAGCCGGCGAGCCAACGGCGTCCAGTGTACATGTCTTTCGGCCGGCAGTCAGCTCTTCGATAACTCGTCTCATTCTAGCCAAAGCTGACTGTCACCCCGTCTGTGAGGGTACACCTCCAGGAATCAGTTTGCCGAGCGCCCGAGTCACTTACTGTCGTAATATCCGTCGAGGAGATTGCCTTGTGGCCTGCATCCGTTGGCTTGTTTTGTCTCTCTGCTCAAAGCTATCGCACAGGTCTTCATGAAACTTGGGGGAAGGATGGAAAAAAAGGTATACATGCAATTTGCCAAGTAGATACTTTCACATTCTTCCTCAGTCATGGATGTATACATACTGATCAAAATACGCACCAATATACAGCTTAGGGCATATCATTTACAAATCTCACAGAGGTTACATTCATTTGTAATTGCCCAAAAAAAACCTGTAAACCTATTCATAATCACACACACACACACACACACACACACACACACACACACACACACACACACACACACACGCACGCGCGCGCGCGCGCGCACACACACACACACACACACACACACACACACACACACACACACACACACACACACACACACACACACACACACACACACACACACACACACACACACACACACACACACACACACACATCATGGCACACACACACACACTCACACACACACTCACACATACAAGCTCTTTTGCTTTTAAAGGGGAACAAGTACCCCGAATTATGCATAAAAATATATGAACTTTACGTACCATCGTTTTTTTTTTGCATCTAATTTCAAAAGCTTTAGTTATGAAAGCAGCAACATCTTTAGCCATTTTATCATTGGCAAGTAATAGTGACATCTTGAAAGCCGACGCTCTTGCATAATATTTAGAGGGTATGAAATGCTCTCGAACATCCTTATACTTAGGGCATACAATAAGAAAGTGGTATTCAGATTCCAACTGACTTGGACAAAAAGGACAGCAGAGTGCCTCTCGGGGAACACTCGAATGCCGCAGTTTGTGAGTATTTAAACAAGATACGCCTAACCTGAATCTTATGAGATTTTTACGATTGTTCAAATTACTAACCGTAAACAGATAATTCGGTATTTGTCTGAATTGCTTAAAGGAAGAATAGAAGGAAAAGCGATCACTAACATCCATTCGGGTGTACCATTCTTGAAGATGACAATCAATCAACCGATTTCTAAATTCTAAGAGAAAACCTTTGACATTGTAAACGTTCTGGTTTTCCCATACATACCCAAAGCCATAGCGATTTAAGGTAGAGCAAACTGATGAAACCCAGTTGTTCTTGCCTCGATAATGCAAATCACATAAAGTGTTGTAAGCTTTCTTAGGAAGGCGATTCTCCGGCATATTAACGACACGTATCCAATACTTAATACATTTAGTATAATTGTTTATATAGAGTGGATACCGACCAGTTTCTCCGTAGACTAAGGCACTGGGTGTTTTTTTGGAAACATTTAAGAATCTCTTGAGTGCAAAAAAAAATGTACTTTTTCAATAATTGAGTTGTTTGCAGTCAGACCCCATACTTCGGCACCATAGCTAAGCATTGGCTGGACTTGACAGTCAAAAAGTTTAAAGAACAATTTCGGGGAAAGACTTTGAAACTTCCACAGTAGTTTTATAATATTGATGACTTGTCGTTTTGCCTTGGATGCTAAATCCTCAAGGCAATGGGAAAAAGAAAGACCCGTGGAAAAAATAACACCTAAATATTTATACTGATTACAATTTCTAGCTGCCTACCGTCGTAAAACCATCTTTCCCTTGAGGCGATATACCCCCATTTCTAAACACACAATAACTTTTGATTTTCTAAATTTACGATCAAATCGAGTTTTTCGCTGTGTGCTACACAAAACATTTAGTTGCTGCTGCTGGAGACAATGACGGTAGATGCTACGACGAGTGCAACATCGTCGGCAAAAAGCATAATTAGTATCTCTATGAAGTCTGGCAATAAGGGAATACCATGTTTACCGTATTGAATTATTTCTTCAGCAAGCTCATTGATGAATAGCGAAAATAAAACCGGACTGCATATTTCTCCTTGCTTCAGACCCCGAGGACACATAAAAGTGTCAGTTAAATCTCCCCCCTTTAACCCTAGCTTTGACATCTGCATACATGCTTTTAAGTGCATTGTACATCTTACCCTTTACACCCTTTTTCTTTAAGATTGACCAGAGTTGGTTTCTATCTACCGAATCGAAAGCCTTTTTAAAGTCGATAAAAGCAACATATAATTTCTTGTGGTTAGAAAGTTGCTTTTGTACCAGAGACAAAAGGGTAAATATATGATCAGTAGTACTATAATTCTTTCTAAAGCCAGCCTGCATCGTTTATTACATCATAATCTTCAATCCATTTGGTTAAAACGCTTGTTTAATATGTAAGTATATAATTTGAAACTAATGTTTAAAAGAGAGATACCTCTGTAGTGTCTGGGTTGTTTATATCACCCTTTTTGTGCAAAGGTTGAATCAGAGCTTCGCACCACATAGACGGGAAGATGCCAAAATCAAAGAGTTTGTTAAAAAATTTCTTAAGGAAAAAGAGAATAATGGGGGTGCAATACTTATAAAATTCTCCAATTAGTCCGTCTGGACCTGGTGCTTTATTTGATTTTAAAGCCTTAACTGAGTCAAGAATTTCCTCTTCAGTTATACAGACATCCAGTTCATCGACGTTACTATCAGCAACAGGAAAATACTCAGCTTGAAGTTCCTGAGAATTAATTAGGACCAGAAGGATTCAGCTCATCGTTAAAGACTTGTTTGAAATGCTGAAACCATTCTTCCTTGGATATTGTGTTAGGTTCATGAGAACTACTTTTTTAAAGACCTTACAGTGCTCCAAAACCGTTTAGAATCTTTTGGCGTTTTCGTTAAGTGTGTTTAAAACTTGATGTCTATATAACTGCTGCTTGTCTCTAAGTAAGTCTTTATACTCATTTCTCATTATAGAATAGTTAAGTCTCAGTTGAACAGCATTGGGTTGTTATTAACTTTCACCCGACTGTACGTTCTCAATGCTTGTCTCACCTGACGGCGTTTAACATAGCACTCAGAGTCAAAACCATGGGCTGTGCTTGATGTTACCTGTGACAGTTTCTTTACTCATTGTTTGACCAGCCATAAGCAGACCTTCGTTTAGTTTCTTCAGTGCACACTCAAAAAATTGACATCAATCAATTCAATTGCTTCATGAAAGGTTGAATTGACCTCGTCAGACTGGAGTGCACTGATAAAATCACCTTTTTTTTTGCTGGGTCCCATGCAAATCTTTTAAATTTGGTTACCTTTAACCTTTTTGAAACCGTCTCTTGATTCGGACTGGGAAGCATTAGTACAAATTCAACAGGCATGTGCTTTGATTCTACCCGTGGGGTTACTTTCAATTCACGGCACAGTGGAAACTAAGGATTGGGAGGAAATAAAAAATAATCAATAACACTTGAACCATTGTGAGCGATATAAGTGAAATCACCGCTTTTATCACCAGGCAGAAAAACATTTAGAATAACCAACTCAAAATTCTGACAGATGGTAATTAAATAAAGACCAAATTCATTAGTGAAGCAATCTTTTGATACACGAGAAAAGCAGCAGTCATCACCGGTGGTATATTCATTTATCAAGTCACCTAAATATACGGGTAGTTCTTGTGCGTTCAGCCGACCAGTTCTTGCATTTAAATCGCCGAGGATGATCACTGGAAGATCACCCGCTTGTTCAAAAGTATCCATCAGACATTGTTCAAGTAAGGAAACCCCATTATCAATCTCGGTATCAGCATAATAAACACTGTTAGCAGGGGGCAAATAAATTCCAATTAAAAGAACGTCAAGATCTAGAGCTTTAAGGTGGAGAACAATAGTATGGTCATATTCCACTGTAAGTTGTTTGACTAGTTTGGCATATGTCTTTCTTACAAGAAACACAATCCCTCCTGACAAACGTGCAGTAACAGCATCGGTTAATCTAATTCCAGGTGAAAGAAAAAAAACTTCGTAATCCAAAAAAGAGAAAAGAAGGAAATGTTCTTGAAAACGTTTCCGTCAAAACAACAAAATCAAACTGAGATATATAATTATTTACATCGGGGTCATAAATTGACGATACACCCTCAATATTATAAGTCAGAAAGGAGAGACTGTTTTTTCTGACAAGTCTTGACACGGGCACGGCCGTTATCCTAGGTGTCTTCAATGTAAGAAGGACACGGGGGCAGCAGGGGAGCACAGTTTTGTTCGTTATTACGTCCAGGACTACCTCTTGGATGGGCCCTTAAAAAAATCTTTCTGTGAGCTGTGTCTGTCTGGTTCGTACTCGACTACGAGTACAAGGGCCGGAGCCTGAGAACTGGCCTCGGTTTCACTGACCATAGACACCTGCCACGGAGAGGACCTAGGGTTCTCCACCACCCCCGGTACTGTGCCTCTCGCCAGTGCTGAGACCCTCTGTCACTGTACCTGTCACACCCTTGGACTGGTTTTCCACGTCGTGCGGAGGGTTTACCAAGGACACCCTCTGTTTTAATTGAGTCATGCTGTCATCAAGAAACGTCTGGTGAATGTGATGGCAAAGTCTGTAGACCCTCTGATGTAGGATCAGTCACTCCTGCTAGGTGCGGGTCAATGCAAACCTCAGTTGTTGTAGGAATCGACGGATCCCCCACTTAGAGAAGAATCAGGACTGCAACCATGCGGCCTGGGGACGCCTCAAGCAGGTTGCTTTGGTTTTGATTTTGTGTAGGACATGTAACAGTAGTCCTACTCCTGGGAGTACTTGTCATCAGCAAGGTGGGGAATTCTTGCATGTTGTACATGGGGGGACGAGAAGAGGACGACCAGGTTTGGGTAGGAACAGACAGCGGACGGGAATAGGTGGTAGTGGAAGGTGGAGGGGGATGGGTAGAAGTCAAGGAAGCAGGTGAACGGTTGGAAATGGAAAATGAAGGAGAACAGATGGAAGTGGAAGGCAGAGTGGAATGGGTGGAGGTAAGTGGAAGAGAGGGAGGGGTGTGACTGGAAGGAGGCAGTTGACGGGTGGAAGAGGAAGGTGGGGGGTGACGGGTGGGCGCGGAAGGTGGAGGGTGATGGGTGGAAGAGACAGGGGTAATGGGATGGGTGGGAGAGGAAGAGGAGGGGGGCGGGTGGAATTGGAAGAGGAAGGGGGACGGGTGGAAGTGGAGGGTGGAGGGGGACGGGTGGAAGTGGAAGGGGAAGGGGGACGGGTGGAAGTGGATGGGGAAGGGGGACGGGTGGAAGTGGAGGGTGGGAGTGGGACGGGTGGAAGTGTAGGGTGGAGGGTAGCGGGTGGAACTGGAGGGTGGAGGGCTGGGGGCATAGGAAGTAGGATGGCGGACTGAGGGTGACCTATGGCCAGTAGAGGATGGCCGTGGGGATTTGACTGGGGTGTGGACGTCAGGCGCATCTCTATTCTGAGAACGATGCCCAGACTGTGCCCTCTGTCCATACTCATGTTGACGCTGGTTCCCTCGGCCTCTGGCTTTTCTAAAGTGGGGGGATCTCTGTTCTCGGAAGCATAGCCGACCATTTCTGTAGTACGCCGTCTTGCCCTGGTACCGTTGTCGGCGTAGTTCCATTTGCTGACGGATTGTCAAATCCCCAGCCACACGGATACCCAACGTATCGGCCATCTCCCTTCTGCATTTTCTTTCCTGCAGAATGGAAAGTTTGTCACTCCAGTTACGCAGTCGCGCAATGATTGTCCGAGGTCTGCCATCTTGTTGTTTCTGACCTACGCGATGGGCTCGCTCTATATCTTCCAGAGACCAATTCTTGAAGGGGTAGAAGCGAGTCAGAAGTTGAACGACTTTACGAGCGCAGGTCGTATAATCTTCGCGATGGTCCTCATGGACGTTGAAAAATCTGATGTTGTACTGACGTGAAAAAAGTTTCAAGTTTCTTTGATGATCATGCAAGTGATCAGACATATCTAAAAGGAATTCCTGCCATTGGAAGAGTTGTGAGAGACGAAGCTCGAAAACGGAACATTTTTGAGACAAACATGAAACTTGATCTTTAAGCTGTCTATTTTCATCTTTCAGAGAATAGTACAAGGACTCAAGAGTACAAGGGTAGTTCTCAGAAGTTGACTGGTTGCCACGTAACGGTTGAAAACACTGTCCCACCTGTGCATCTTGAGTGTGTAGAGGTGCTGGGTTGGGTGGAAATCCTGGTCCAGGATTGGACTCAATATCTCCACACAGCAACAGAAACATGACTAAAAAATACACACACATAGACAGACAGCATATATGAAGACCTGTTTTGGTGGGCAACCATAGATACCTTTAGGTATCACTAACCCCCACTGGACAGTTTTACAGTATATCATGGCAGCCAGCATCAGAAACGAACGGTACAGTTTGGAGAACGACACATTCCCACCTGTTATGTTGAAGCGCAGGTTGTGTGAAGCACAGGGCACGCGCGTGCGTGTATGTGTGTATGTGTGAAGCAGAGACAGACAGACAGAAAGAGACAGAGAGAGACGGACAGCGCGCGCGCATTTGTCTGTGTGTGCGTGTGCGCGCGTGCGCGAACGAACGCACACACACGCGCGCGCGTTGAAAATTCATTCAACATAAAACTTTTTTGGAATCGCCAAAGCTAAGGGGAGGGGGGTCTTCGATATGGCGTCAAATTCGCGTTGTCAGTGGTGTTCAAAGCAGGCTGACCCAAACAAGGCGACCCGGGGGCCCCGGGAGGTTAATCAACGCAGACCCGAACAGAATGCAGCCACACATCAACATGTCAGCCTTAGGGACGTCAACCGAGATCCCAGCCTTCACACTACATGGGAGCGCCGACACGATGGGCGACAGTCCGCTTTCTAATTAAATAGATAAGAGACCCGAATGGGGGGGGGGGGGGGGGGGGGGGGGGGGGGGGGGGGACGGAGGTATCGGGCGGCACGTGACAGGGTTGACAGACTTCATTACGCATCATTTATCACACACGCACGCACACGCGTCAGACATATGCACCACGGACGCACACACGTTTTGCACACACACACACACACACACACACCATGGTCACACAACTCTTTAGTACGCCTTCCTCTTCATCTGATATGCTTTCCGTGGTTACACAGACCGTGCTGCTTCTTTTTTTTTTTATCCTATCTGTTTCATTGGTTCATTGCAAATACTTATTATTTTCAGCACTCTGATCATAAATTGAGTGTGTCACAGTAGAAGTTTAATGTTCTGTAAACGTGTGAAGCGGACACACGTTTGGAATGTAACGTGAATCGCACAGGCGTCGGAACATGTGTGCTCTGTGTGTGTGTGTGTGCTGTGTGTACAAGTAGATGTAACTGCAGGGTTTGCCTTGGATTTTTTTTTTTCCTTTTCTTCTTCTTTTCTTTTCTTTTTTTTTTTAACTACATCATCATGCCAGACTCGAAAAATACGGTATGCCTGGCGCACTTTCCCATGTGTGTAAACATGAAGGTAGGTGCAAAAGCATCCAGGAAAGAGTGCGAACTGTGGTGTTTTTCACGATCATTATCTCATGATGATGATGATGATGATAATGATGATGATGAAGATGATGATGATTGAGAGAGCAAGAGAGAGAAAGAGAGAGGGGGGGGGAGCGAGAAAGGGAGAGATAGAGAAAGAGAGAGAGAGAGGGAGAGAGAGAGAGAGAGAGAAGAGAGAGAGAGAGAGAGAGTGTGTGTGTGTGTGTGTGTGTGTGTGAGAGAGAGAGAGAGAGAGAGAGAGAGAGAGAGAGAGAGAGTTGCGATTGGTCCAAAAATGTGTATGTGTTGAGCCAGTTCTTTTGAAAGTACTGGATGAAGAGCTTTTGATAGCTGACCTCATGAGCCGCTCCAGGTTCGGTGTATAAAATCTGCCGGTGTGTAGCTCGCCATAATTATGTAACGCTCAGTAAGCTGAAAAATCATTGTTTCGCATGCGGCTTGGTCGGAATGGTGTTGGTAGCTATGGCCTTGCCTGTTGCGTGGTCAGAATGGTGTTGGTAGCTATGGCCTTGCCTGTTGCACGGTCGGAATGGGTGTTGGTAGCTATGGCCTTGCCTGTTGCACGGTCGGAATGGTGTTGGTAGCTATGGCCTTGCCTGTTGCGTGGTCAGAATGGTGTTGGTAGCTATGGCCTTGCCTGTTGCATGGTCGGAATGGTGTTGGTAGCTATGGCCTTGCCTGTTGCATGGTCGGAATGGTGTTGGTAGCTATGGCCTTGCCTGTTGCATGGTCGGAATGGTGTTGGTAGCTATGGCCTTGCCTGTTGCGTGGTCGGAATGGTGTTGGTAGCTATGGCCTTGCCTGTTGCATGGTCGGAAATGGTGTTGGTAGCTATGGCCTTGCCTGTTGCATGGTCGGAATGGTGTTGGTAGCTATGGCCTTGCCTGTGCGTGGTCAGAAAGATAACTGCGGACATGGCCTTGCCTACTAGTAGCTTGGTCAAAATGGGGCCAAAGGGTATGGTCTTGCCTACTGCTAAGCCAGAATGGTGCTAGTAGATTATGGCCTTGCCTACAGCTTGGTTAGAATGGTGATGGTAGGCATGGCCTTGCCTATATTCTTTTGCCAGAATAGTGCCAGAGCGTATGGTCTGGCCCGTGGCAATTACCTTGCCTACTGCTTGGTCTGTGTGACGCTGGTACTGGTGGGTATGGTCTTTGTCTACAACTGGGTCAGAATGGTGGTGGTAGTTGGCGTGGCCTTTCATCGGCCTGGTGAGGTCAGCAGAAGTAGAAGTAGCCAATGATGTCTCTGGTGAGATAGAGAAGGGAGGTTAAGTGTCTGTCTTTTGCTAGTTTCGCTGATTTCCATAGTTCATATAAACGGCATTCATCACCTGCCATCACCTTCTGTCGATATGACTGGCTCTCTGTCTGCTTCCTGCTTACGGTTGGACTGTTTCCACACGCCGCTGTTGATTGTGCCAAGCTATCAGCTTTGAAGCACACACTCGGTGGTTTGTCAGCTGGCGAAGGCTTTGTGCAGACAGTGGACTGACCTCGTTGATCAGCAGACAACAGCAGGCTGGCGTTAGCCGCAACTTGAGAGGGCGGCTCACTCCATTGAACAATCCTCTCATGGCGTGCGCTATCAAGGTGCCCGGAAATGTTTGTGACCTGCCCGAGTGAACGAGACTCCAACCAGATGTGTTCTGGGAATGCGAGGCGAGATCTGTCATCTTTCTTCCTCAGTACTTCAGCGCTCGGTACGTTTCAGTACATGATGTTTACAACGTAGACACCCGGAGGCCGCACGAGAGTGGTCCCGGGAGCATAGGCCTTTCAACAGCTGCACACCTTGCTCGTTCTAATTGTCCGTGGCCACAACTGGTGGGAAAATTATTAGTGATGGGGAGTGGGTATAGCGAGAGACCTGCTTTGT